>JAQGAV010000005.1:0-88362 GCA_034691345.1 Phasmarhabditis papillosa | reverse complement strand
GGTTGCTTGTAAATTTTCTTTCGATTTCCGCGCTCCTTCTAAATTCTACAGTACACCTCTGCAAACGATTCATCCGTCGACTACATTCAGTGGTATTAATTACTTTTTCAAATATTTTTCTTTCTCATAGAAAAGTTTATTATTTGTATCCCCGTTTCCTTCCTTACAACTAGCTTACAATTCAATTCGCTTTAAAATCTCACCATCGCTCGGTCTAATTCATAATAATAGCTTGCCGCTAGACGGTGAACGGGAATCCAGTGGGTCATTGTGCTGAGAAACTATTTTATGTTACAATTGTATGTAATAACTACTTGTTATTTTATGAATACTCAGAAAGAAGAATTAAATTAATTCATAAATGATTGATCCAGTGGTGTTCAAAGACCGGTCAGCCCGGTCAAATTCAACGATGGATTGATCTATGATTCCGTTTCGCTATAACTAATGTTAGTTTGATTATAAGAACTACTAACTATACATTCCTTCCATATTCTTAGAAAATACCTTTGCTTAACCTAGCCCGAATCTTTCCGCAAATGCTGGCTGCAGTTTCCGTAACTTGTGATTATTGGCGTTGGTTACAGTAAGAATAGAATAGAATGAAATGGATTTACTGTTTTCGAGGACCTTAAAATACACAAACAAAACAAAATCTACTTAATTGTTAAATTCTAAATAGGGTCGAGGCTCGGGAGGATGATTGTGGCTGGAAGGCATTGTCAATCTCCTCATTTGTAATTGTAGCATTACTATTTCTCATATTTCCTTGTTAAAAAAGTCTTTTAATATGGCTAAAATGTCTGTTTTCACCTAACTTTCCACTCGATTTCGCTTTCTTAGTTCTCTTTCTTTCTTTGTATAGATGATCTGTCTAGAATACGGTAATTATCTAGCGGACACTGGTCAGAGGGCAACCGTCACCTCCTAGGATCCCGTACTGAGGAACAATACTTACAGTCCATTTCACTACTACTTAACTATTTCCTCATTATTATAGATGAAATCAATAGTCTTAATGATTTAATAAGCATTTAAGAGTTTCTAAATGTTCAAATGTATTCTTAGCTAATATTTATGTTTAGAATTATTGTATCGAGTATTAAGCATTCAAACTGTTGCAAAAAATTGTTTGAACGTTATTAATAAGAAATTTAAGTAAGATTACAAAATCTTACATTCTTTATAGAAGACATAAGTACTCACAGACCACTTGAACTATTTTAAAAGTAACATTTCTATCCAATAATCTGCACTATTTTTCTTTGAAAATTTGACCAACTATTTATATTTGTTACCGTATTTAGGGTTCATGAAGATCTTATTAATAGCTACAGTACTACCTCTACTGACTGTAAGCTCACCTGCAGTTATTGAGAAAATACAAAAAGATGAGATCCCCGAAGGTGCTATAACTGAGCTTTCCACTTATAAAACAAACGTTATTTCAGATTTCTACGACAGAATAAAGAAAATACCAGTTAATGAAGTGACACAAGAATTATTTTCAGATGCTGACAGTAAGTATTTAAAAGGAGTGAGAAGGACAGGCAAGAGTCTAGTATTTAGGACTCTGTGGCCGTAGTATAGAAACGCCCAGATGGGTGCCCGGGAAGTTTTTAGTCTGCCCGGGAAACAAATCTCAACTGCTCGGGCAGCCAAAAACTGCACGGGCACCCACGCGGCGTTTCTATACTGCGGCCACAGGCCTGTTCCGAGATTCCACTTCTGGTGTTAAACTTATATTTGAGAATTACACTTAGAATTACATAGAAAACTGAACGTCTTATAGTACAAATATTTATTTAAAACCACTAATAAATATTCTTTTAGTTTTATCTATAAATGATATAACAAAAGTGGTGGATGATAATCCTTTGTTAAAAGATATGCCAATGTTTAAAAGCCGACAAAATGGGTAAGAATTAATTATAAACAAATATGTTATACAATATTGTTTTAGTGTTAAACAGACTGAACCATCACAACCAGTGTCATTTGATGAAAATGAGGTATTTTTATTGATCTTTCCAAAAAATGTGTTATGAGGCATAATTCCGGTCTGCTCGGCTCTAGTCTATTTCACAATTATTAGCGGATATTGTTCAAAAACGTTAGAATCAGTCGGTTTTTCATGAAAACTGTCCCTATCCGGGCCGACTTTTTGAATTTTCGGCACTCTACGGGCCGATTTCAAAAAAAATGCTGCTCCGCACCAGAAATCCCCAGCCTTGATAATTCGCATATCCGAATCGAATGCGAAGTAATAGTTACATGACTTGGACTTTAAAGCTAATCATTAATAACAATAAATGTTTGATTACAGTTTGGGGGTTCCGCTCATCGTGTTGCAGTAACCGACAACTTTGACGACGAATACCGCAAAGTTAACGCCTCTCTTTTCCATTTGGCAATCCCAATCGACGAGGAAATTATGGTATGTGATCACGGCGTCTTCTGTTTTATTTAATGGATTCAGCAAATTCACCTAGAATTTACCTCACTAGAAGTAGCAAGTGACTTATATAAAACATTTATTTCAATATCACAATATCACATTCACTAGACGAAATGCGAATTTAGTGCTAACTTTCAATTTGGTTAATATTTCTATTATTATATACAATTCTACAATTCAATTCAGCCAATTTTCTTTATTTCAATCGACATTTCAATTACTAAAGACTATGGAAAGTGTCCGTCTTCGATCTAGGGTCTGAATAAAAGTATTTTTATTATTTTATTATTATAAGTTATACAACTTTATATATTCTAAGGACAAAATCAGTCTACCTAGTTCTTCTTTTTCAGCCAACCGGTCGTTCACTTGCTGATAACGGACCACCGCCAGAATTTAACGAAGAAGTGAGTATATTTGCATATTTAGATAATATAATACATATGAACCAATAAGAAACAATCTTTAAAAACATAGAAATATGTAGCTGGAATATTCTGAAAAGTGTTTAATACACTAAAACCCCCTATAATATTGTTTCATTTAATATTAACAGAGAAGCTATTTTTACATTGATTACTTACAGCTAATGACAACCGACACACCGTTTGCTGTAACAGAGAGCCTTCTTACTTCATTAGACAGTATTGGCGAGTCTATTGCTACAAATATACCAATTACTACTCCTATACCTCGTCCTGTATTCTCAATACCACCAGTTTCCCCACCGGCTTCTATTTTTGACACCGCGGCTACAATGCCGTCCGGCGACTCAATGGAGAATGGAAGTTTTGAAGATATATCACATGTATCAACAAGAATTGAACCAACAGGAATGGCAGCTTCTTACTTTAAGGGTGTCGGGTGAGTTTTATCCTATAGAAAAACTAAATTTAATTGTTCTTAGAGGTTACACTGAAAAGCAAATAAGAAACAATTCCAACTTTTAAAAAATCATAATAAGAAGATTTCAATAGCTTTGTAATTTCACAGTTTGACGAACGTTTTATTTTTCATTATATGATTTTTTTAAGCTATAAATAAAATTAGATAATTCTGGGAAATATCGTAAACCAACTACAATTGCCTCATTATAGTGACTCCTCAACCGTGCCAACATCGACTTCTAGCACCACCCTTAGCCCCGCCCCTTATACAATAATCCCTACCCTGTCCCCTATAGAATTCGAAGAAATACCCACACAACCACCAGTTCCAAACCATTTCCGAACGGGATTCGAAGGAGTACCTGCACCGATAAATCTAGAGAACAATTCCGAACTGAACCAAAATGAGATATCCAGTGGAGGATCGGAAGAAATGGGAGAACACTTTGAGAATAACATTTTAATGTTTGAAAGAGAAGTTGTCAGAGACAGAGGTGAGTGAGAGGTGGTAGACTTTAACATTCGGGTTAGGTTAATTTAGCATACAAATTGTAATTCCTAAGGATGTAGAAGCTCTGTTTAATGTTTATATTTTTATTTATATAATATTATTATAGTGGAGTTTGACATTTTACAAATAATTGACTGTTTATCTTATATTTTCAGAAAGAACAACTGTTTCACCTCCTCCTGCTCGACCTGAACCAACGTTTCAGCTGCTAAAGAAGGCCAAAGTAGTTAGAGAAATGAAGATTAAGAATGGGTTAGAATATAATATGGATTAATTATCTATAGTTATAATTAATTATCTACAGGCTATAGTTATCTAATATTCGATATAGTCTACAGGATACTATAGTGTGTCTTCAAACCTACGGTCCGGACAAATGGCTTAGCATCGGCTAATGTAGTATCTTTATATTCATGGAAACAGTCTCCAGACTAAAACAAAGTGGTTAACAATGATTATAGTCTATCTTCAAACCTACGGTCCGCGCGCCGTTGCAGAGATGGGCAGCGGGCGCGTAAATTAACTAATTTATCGCTGAGGGCTGATGCGGCAATAAAGAACATTGAATACATTTCATGTTTATTTGCTCCTTTTATATTATTGTATAATCACATCCCTCAATTCTATTATAACTTTATATGTAAAGTGACTATTAGCCTTAAAAAGGCACATCAGTCGTCCGCGATCAATTGAATAATTTACGCGGCCGCTGCCAATCTCTGCAACGGCGCGCGGACGGTAGGTTTGAAGACAGACTATATATTATATTCTAGAGTTTCTTAAGTGACTATCTTGCAATAGTCTTTCTTGCTAATAGTATTACAATTATATTAAAAACAACCCTTTTAGACTACCTGAATCTGTATTCCGCGGATTCTTCTATCCGGATCTAGAGAACATCCGACATTTAGCAGATGGAAAAAGAGTTGATGAAGATAAAGTTATGAAAACGTCTAAAGGTTTGTTGGAAATTAAAAACTTAATATTTTTGTTCCTTAATGATCTTAGAAACTAATTAGCTTCCTATATATAAATATACAAAACATGAATATTTTAGGCAAATTCCGAGTGTCTGCTACTAAATATTACACTGATAATAGAATAGATAACGATGTTATGGTAGAAGACTATAAACCAAGAAGAGCAAGTAAAGAACTACTAGATATGATGGAGGTTAGTTAATAGTTATAATAAATATAACAAAAAGAATTAAAGAATAGAGACTCGGGATTAAAGTTTTTCAATACGAAAATAGAGAGATCGTCCATTAAACTGTTTTGCTTGTCACGTATTTCTTTGATGAATTTAAAAAATAAGCCCGTTGAAATGGCTGTGTATGTTTTCGGTAAACGCAAAATTACCCAAAAACACGCAAGTAACACTCTATTATTACTAATGAATCATAATATATGATATATCAACAGGTAATAAAAACTTTATAATAGCTAACCTTTCACGCAATCTTTTTTTAGTTAATAAGAACTTATTTTCTATTTGTAAACTTCTATTTTCACCGTTTCACAGAACTTCGGATATTTTAGGATCCTCGCTATCTTATAGAAACCGAAGTTCATCAGCTTCGAGCACATGGACAAGTCATGAAGCACAAAAACAGAGCCATATCAAGAGGAATTAAGGTATTATATTATTTTTGTAATTATATATATCAGATATAACGGAATTATTATTCTAGACAGTTTCCGGCAGTCTTATAAATTCATCAGATTCTCAACTAATGACCCCAAAGAAAAAACAAAAGAAAGAAAAGGATTCATCTTCATTTGTTAAAATGAGTGTAGACAATGGAAGACCTGTGGAACACAGAAGCAGTCTTATTGGAGGAAAAATGGTAAGAATCTACTTGAATAATACTTTTTATACTACGGTTCTACTAAAAATATTATATTACCACTATGGTTAAAACAATAAGACATTTATAGTCAAAGCCGAAAGTAATAATGGGGTGTCAGATGCGTATTTTTTGTATTTATAACACCGCACCTGCAGGCAAATTGCACGTGCGTACGTGCAAAGCAGAATATTGTTCGGAGAGAAGCCGCCAAATATTTGCACGGGACTCGCAAAAGAGGCTCAGACGAGCGTTGAATTCTTTACACTTCATTATTACTTTCGGCGCTGACTATATGAGTTACCTAGCATCAGTCATTTGTTAGTTTTGTAACAAAAACTAAACTGAGTTAAATTATGGCGAAGCAACCCAAGAAACTTATATGTTTGGTTTTTACTGATAAAACAAGAAACCACAATCTTCGGGAATAAAACTTAAACTTAAATCTTGCTCAGTCGTTCTTCTTCGTGAAGTATATTCATAATAATCCATTTAATAACTGTTTTATTACAGGTAAATGTTACATTGGCAAATATGTTTTTACACGGACATGACTATATTGTATGGCCAGGTTCTTATATAAATGGCAAGATGCCATTTACAGAAACACCAAAGAATAAAACGAGACACAATTACAGAACTCCTGTTTATGAAGTAAGTATGCCAGCGGATCTCTGGGTATCTAGCGGGTACCTACAGATACCGCTGGTAGCAGCAGATAACCGCTAGATACCGGCAGCTTCTCAGTAGATACCTGCTAATACAGGCAAGAGTTACAGGTATACGCTGGTAAAATTGCAGGTATCCTGTCGACCAGAATAAGAAGCCCTCAAAGTAAATATTCTATATGGCTAAACTATATTAATGATATAATCTTAGCAACACGTTTTGATTATTTCTTTTCACACTTTTAAAACCTAATTAAAACCAATTTCTTTCTACGTACTACTAAACTTAGTGAGGATTGGGAAATGAACTGCTCCCTTATAGTTTCCACAATAGGGCCCTCGACACTCTTTAGTGGACTACAAATGTTTTGTTTTAGACTACAGTATCATCTGTTGGTATTGAGGCTGCAACGCCCCATACAAGAAAAAGACCACTACAGATAGAAGTATCATCTGCAGAGATAGATGTAACGGATGGGGCAGTTCAGTCAATACCACCAAGACCTGCAAAAGATTTGGTAGGTTGATAGCAGAACAAAATTATTCATTGTAAACTATGTCTTACTTTTACGAATAGCTTTACAAAGCACTCTACAATACATGGGTTTTACACTTAAAGCATTCTATTGATTCTAAATTTCTTAACTAATTCAGTGAAGAATATTGCTGTGGTATTTATTTTCCAGCTAGTTTATCCAAACAATTATACTTATATGTATGTATATTCACAAAGAATTTAAATATAATCATTGTTAACCACTTTATTTTAGTCTGGAGACTGTTTCCTCGAGTACAAAGATACTACATTAGCCGATGCTAAGCCATTTGACCGAAGAATTGCCAGCAAGGCAGACGATTGTCTTAGAATTTGTTCCGTGTGAGTTCTAGCTATAAAACCCATACTACTTTCAAAATAATTCATTCGATACATTTAAATGTATTTTAAATCTACAGTAAATATTATATATTTAGAGTGAAAGGTTGTCTATCCGTAGTGTATACCAATCGTTTATATGTTTGTGATGTCTTCGCTGTAAGACCTGGCGAGGAAGGTAGTATTATTGAACCATTAAAAGGAGCAACACTCTATACTCCAAGAAGACCAAATATAAGAAGGTGTATGGCTATAGGTGAGTCGAAAAAGATTTCTTTGAATATGAACTAAGACTATTCATTTGAGAAACTTTTAAGCATACCAAGGGTCTTCCGAAAATGTCTTCAAATGATCATAGCAAAAAATTTTATGAATTCGATTGTTTTCTTAAGTCCTATTTATTCATGAATATTTTTATTTAACCATAAGATTTGCTGACGATGATTCAGACCCTTGCTTTATTTCCTTTTTTCTGTTGTTTCCTTATTCAAAAGTTGAGTAGTTACTTGTGAATTGGTTTCGTTGAAATTATAGGATTTGTATAGATTTTGAACTCTAGAAAACCAGTTTTTTCCCGTGACTGGCATAATTGTTTTTAGATGAGCGCAGTATTGCACACGGAGTCTCAACACAAACAGACAAGGAATTAGAAGCGGAGTAAGGTTAAACCTATAAATGAGATATAAGATTAGGTTAACAAACAAAACGTAAGCAGTTGAATGGTACTGTGCTTTAGTGCAAGCAAAAATAATAATTATGTTTCAAGCCTATTTATCCTGGGTATCCGCGCTCGTTTATAATAGTTCACCTAATCCTTGTGAACATACCAAAAGTATTCCCCCTTTCAAGCGAATTGTCTTTCCACAATCACATAAATAAAATAATACAAAGTTACTGTATTCTTCTATATAACTATCTACCCTTTTAGGCTCGCTATTCATCCAAAACCATCTCAAATATCGTTTAGAGTAAAGTCGACTGGAGCTAAGCGTTAGTTTTATTTCTCTCTTCTAGATGAAGACAGACTAATTATAATATTATTTAATATAATATTACAGCTAGATGTTCCCGTGGACAGGCAGTTATATTAATCCGTACAGATGGTTACCGTAACCCTCGTGGTTCTAATATGGATACAATGTATGATATTAGTGAAGATGATTGTCTATACTCATGTTTAACTAATAGTGTAGGTATTATTTATTATTTAAATTAAAAGAGTTATTATGCTATGCACTTGTTTTTTAAACATTGTTTATTATTCATTTTACGAAACACGAAAATATGTTAGACAAAGGAACTTTAAGAACTTCATCGGAAAGCACCTAGATGGGAAGGATTTTGTCTTCGCGAAACCCAAACCAAGAAACTTGCTTATAAGGCTAAACTAATAATCACTGGAATACCGTGCCCCATCTGTCGTCTAAACACTCTTTGTACATTTTTCGTACCGGTTATCAGTTATATCAACAACTTTGTATATAAAACTACGTTTAGAGCACAAAACAACATCCGAGGCAAGATTAAAAACTTTGCTTCAAAGCCAATTCTAGATATTCCGAACCTACGGATCATTCAGTTCTTCATTCTTTCAGGCGATAGATACACAACCTCTCGATTGTGCGACTGCACAGTATTTAGAACAGAGACAACAATGTATTCTATCAAATGAACGACAAAAGCTAGAGCTAGAATTCGCAAAGGGGTACATGTTCTATGAGAAAATATGTATAGAAGGTAACAATGGATAATGTAAAATGTAAAAATACTATAGTAACTAACTATATTTAAGCTTAATTTGACCAAATTAACAAAATGTTACTGAATAGAATCTATTGTAAATGCTTCAATGTATTCTGTGTAGACAATGTGTTTTAAAAACACAAAATCAAGCATTTACTTTTGCAGAGTCGGTTGTTCATCAGTGTTCGGGCGGAACAGTCGAACGAATTCCACAATCCGTTTTAGCTGGATATTTGAGGTATAGTCCATAACAAAAATTTCTGTTTATCAAAAATATAATAAACAAAAAAAATCAAAAAACAAAAGTAAAACAATTGTTATAGACTATAGATCTTCAGAATATTATCAAATACTTTCTGTCCCAAATGACTTCTAATTGATTTTTGTAAATAGCATATTCTAATAAATAAAATCATACTCATAACAAAACTAATTTAACTATATTAATTATATATAACTTCTTACTTTTAGGATTGCTAAAACTACAAAAAATCTATCGGAATGTCTTTCTGTCTGTGTTAACTCTAGAGACATTCTTGGCTTTAAATGTCTTTCTGTTATGTTCTATTATGATGTTAGTTTAAATGGAAACCAGATATAGTTATCTCAAGATCTATGTTTCCAGCGCGGTATCACGAGCAGGGCACTGTGCTATAAAAAATGAATATTAAATTGGTGGTGCGTTTTCTCCAAAAGTACATTCATTTTATATAACACTGCGCCCCGCTCGTCATACCGCGCTGGAAAACTAGATCTTGAAATAGACTATACTTCCATAAAAATTAGATTCGTTAAAATCGAAAAGTTATAGAATTGTTTCTCGTAAGCAACAAACAATCCTAAAACACTTTGTATTCAAATTTGTTCTTAATGTTATTTTTAGGAAAGAATAAACTGTATTCTGAACGACGCCTCTGCACACAGTGATCCGCAGGCGTTAGTATCCGAAGACCCTCAGATTCATGTTGACTATTTTGGAATAGAAGAATGTTTCGGAATACCGAATGCACCTTCAGAAGGAGGGAAACGAAGGTTAAAAGTAAGTATTTCTAGAGTTAACATTTAATATATTTCCCCGAAACTTTTCATTTGGTTAAAAAACATGAGATTGTTACTAAAACTTTAAATATGTAATAATTTATGAATTGCAGAAGTTGCTCTCGGATCATACAATAGCTGTAGAAGACGATGTTCGTTCTGGTGAAGTAACTAAAGGGTAGGCGAACAACCAATCACAGAATTACCTAATATGGCATTTATTCGATTAAAACAAATCCCGTTTCAGATCAGTAACAGACCTATTATTTTTTTAATCTTGCCCGCTTATATATATTTAAAATCGGATTTTATTTTAACCCTAACCTTAAGAGAAGTGGTGAAACGGACATTTGAAAAACCAGGATTCTATTGGTTGTAACACAACTTTCATAAACTGTTTGTAAAACTTTCAATCTTCTTAATATAATTGTATAAAACTGAAAACATAGTTTATTTACTATAATTATTAATTTAAGCTCTACCGTCGAAGATGTTCGTAAGAGAAAAAGAGTAAAAAGAAGAAGAGTTAGAAAACATTAGAACCATGACTGAAACATTTAAGAATATTGTTAGCCAATATGTTAGACGAATGTCTTTCAAAATAATACGTGTACTCTATTTATAAAACAAATAAATATATTATTATTATTATTATACAATAAAATCTGAGTTGAGCCAGTGCGTTCGTGGGTACCGCGCGGTAGTGGCTCCGATCAGCATGTCGGGCTGCCAAACTCCACAACCAAACAAAAAAGAATTCACCTTATGGCTTTAATACAAAAAACGAAAGTATTTACCAATAATAAATTAGACACTTTGCAGAATTCTGCACTCTTTAAGTTCCGATTCATGTATTTCGTGTATTCCTAGTTATCATTGGCCCATAATTCCATTATCAATGCATTTATATTCCTTTTACCCACAACAGTTTCATTAGCTGAACTTTGTATGACGTAGTAACCGGTTTTGTGTCAGGCGGTGACCTTTGACGCATTTACTGTGCTGGCGCTTTCAAGGTGCTTCCCCCCACTTCAGTAAATGTCTTTGTCCATTTTTGATGTGAATACCGTCTGCCAAAACAGTTAAGGTTTATTCTATCAATTTTGCTGAAGCAGCGTTCTTATTGTCAACCATTCATTCACATAATATACTACAGTCTTTTTGGAGCAAGTCTCATTTAGTGTTATTATTGTGTTATGACTTTAGTGAAAAGTATTTTTGAATTGAAGATGTTTAGGCAAAATTATATTTATTATAAAAGAGAATTTCATGCTAACAATTAGCTTTCAAGTTGTACCACAAATGAAATTCTTGCGAAATTTATTAAAGGTACCTAGACATGGTTTTTTTTTGTAATTGCTCTAAAACGCATGTCTAGTTACCTTTAAACTAGATCAAAATTACCAAAAGTTTACTTTTTCTTCTCTGCCGAAATATTCGCCGAAAATCTTGCCAAGTGACAAAAAAATGATCAGAATTATTTCATTCAAAAATTGAGAAGCATATTTTCTTATTGTGAACCGTTTCCGATAGTTCCATCATACACCTTTTGCCTTACTTGACCTTCCTTTATGCCACCTATATTTCTCACAAACCGTCGATCTTCCGCCACGGTCAATGTTAGCTAAATGATTTTCGATCCGCTTACGAAATGCCAGAAATCACAGGTCAGCTAAGTATGATAGCGGTTTTGTTAGAAGGCTCAAGGATGAAGTTATTAGTTTTATCAACTAAAATAGTAATTACAAATTATAAATATACTCTTTTATATCAAATTATAAAGCAAGCAGTTTCATTCTTAATACAAGAAAGAACTCCTCTGTATTACTTAGTAAACTAAATGATAGAGCTAGGACTACCTTGCTAAAATTGAGTTATAGTCAGCGCCGAGAGTAATAATGGAGTGTTACTTGCGTATTTTTAGGATTTTCAACTCCCACCTGCAACCAAATTGCACGCGCGTAATTGCAAAGTACAATATTGAACGGAGACTAGCCGCGAGATGCTGGCGCGGTGCTTGCAAAAGGAGCTCAGACGACCGTTGAATTCTTTACACTCCATCATTACTCTTGGCGCTGACTATACTATGCTAGGCCAAACCGAATAAACTTTCATCCAAACGAACCTGAGTTAAGACATTACAACAATAAATTTGTTTACTAATTAATGTTAACTTAGCTACCTATCAAAAAACTGCTTCCTTCACTGAAATTAAGTTTTCCATCTGATCTTCAAGTTTTCTATTGTTTTCAATGAATCTTCGTCTATTTGTTTGTTTTCTTTTCGAATTTCCTTTTATTACTGTATAAAACGATGACTGGAGGTCACCATACTCCATAGCTAAACAGTCTCCGAATATATTAGCTAAAACTGTATTTTACACCTTAAAGAATCTTTATCTCGATCATTCAAGAGCTTACTAAATTAATAAACGATTGCCCAAGTTATAACTTCCTATTAGTCTTGTAAAGTGGTTAAGTTTAGAAAAGTACGCAGTGATCTTTATATTGCTACTTCAATTTCCTCTAGAACACTGGGAGCAAGAACATGAACTATCAACTAAGTGATCCATATAATCAACCAATAATATTATATTCTATTCTATTTTAAGCAGCTCTAAAGATTTTCAGTATTTTGTAAACGTAATCAAATGTACTAAATTCTACCGGGTTTTCGGAAGGAAGAAGAATCTCATAATTGACAAAAATACTTTATCTTAAAGCGACTTAGGACCTTGAGAACTTATTTTCATGTACTTTTACTGATTATTCATTAAACTTGTTTGATTTCCTACCGCTTACTTTTATATTATAGGTGTTAGTTTTCAAAATAAATTGTAAACCTGTCCACCATCTGAACCACAACTTCTCATGTGACACTTTAATTTCTCAATAAACCTGGCAAAACCAGTTTAATAGAGTTCAGTTATAGTATGATTATTGCAATTTTATTATTATTATCATTATTTTTGTTTTATTCTATGTAATCGGTTTCAAAAGCTTTCTTGACGGTAAGAACAACTCGCTCATTTAAACGTACCATCCTTGGGTGGGAATAGGGTTTCCGGAAGACCTTAGGTGATCGGCCTCTCTCTTACTTATTATATTTTTCTATTTCAACTTAACCTCTGCAAATATTAACAATCTATTAAAGCTTACAAAGTTTATAAACAGCTAGTATCCATTGCCAAGACGCTGACATCTTCTACAGTTACTTGGCGTTTTCGGTCAGTTTTTGTAGCTTCTACCATATTAAGTAAAACATTTGCTGTACATTGACAATAGTGCAACCCTGCGGCATATTTGTCACTGCGTATTCTGTAGCTAAAAACTAAATTGCGTATTGTGAGACCTGTTTGAATGCCCCCAGCATCATGCCGTTATAACACAATTAGGAGAACTTTACGAGAGACAGCAAGTGCGACCTAATGCTAAAGTTACAAATAAAGTGATGTGAATAGGGAAGATTGTGGTAGCAAACAAGAACAGAAACAAAAAAAGTTATATGTGTATCTAAATATCCTCGGAGTGCAAACGTCCTTCTAGTCTGCAACTGCTTCATGAACAGTTCCTCTTCTTCCCCTTGAGGTACACAGAAGCTTCATAAATAATATCAAGGCTGTTAAAGACTGACCTGGAAAACTTGAAAATTTCTCAAAAACCCGTCATCGGCCCCTGCCAACAGTGAAACTAACAGGCCTGCCTAGGATGCTCACTTAATTGCAATAACATATATAATTTGTAGTATAGTTGGGCAAAATATGCTACCTCCAAACAAACTGTACTCGTCACCTCGGCTCTATGATTATTTATTTTGCCGTGAAACATTTTTTCTATAAGTACATTTTCTTATTCTGTCTGATTTTGATACAAGGACATAACTCGACCGGTTAACTTAACTACTATTAAGTGGTTGTGAAATGGCGTCCTCAGTCAGTATTGATACGAGATCAATAGCATACAGAAATAGCGTGTACAGTCGGATTCACAACGAATAACGGAGTGTCGAAAAGTATTTACAAGCAAACGCAATAGCGTACAAGCAGTTTTGGCTTGAAAATTATTGTCCACACTGCATTATTCGTTTTGAATCCGACTATAATTAATACGCCTTTGCTATAAGAATCATAGATATTGTGATATAAGCTAGCTCAAACCCATATAAAAAACAATAGAAGGAAAACTAAAATATAGAAGTATTCTAACATTATATTTATTGTAACTCTATTTTCTTGTTTGTATTTTACAAGTTAGAGTTAACCTTGTGCTTTTTATTATACCGTCTATTCTAACCAACACCCCACAGAGATTTTCGCCACTTTCCGTTAACAACTTAGCGAATTATTTAAATGTGAATAGTATAAATAGATTCACTATGACAGTGGCATCACTCTTCGACTATAGTTAAGTGTAGATTCTTCCATTCTCGGGTTGTTTCCCTTACTAAACCATTAGAGACAGTCAAGTATGAGCTGTTCAAAATCCTGGCTTCAAAATAATTCCCTCATAGATACGGAAGGGGTGTTACTCCAGAATGACCAAAATGTAACCACAATATTCTCAGCTCATAGTCAGCTTCGCTCTGAATCACCACTTGTGTATTTTTTGCTAAAACGCCTTTTCGCTGTTAATAAATCTCCGCAACGCTTCAAATTGGTCGATTTATGATAAAATTGTTCCCTGTATTTCTGTTAACTTTAATTCTTTTTTATATTTTCTTTTCATTCTTGATAGTGTGACCGAATATGCGACAAAACACCTGTTTCTGCAATATTTGTCCATCTATGACCTTGTAGATTCTATTTTGTATAAAAGTTAACCTTTATTCAAACATGCTTATGTATTTCAATCTATGGGGGTTTTTATTATGCTGCAAACAACTTAAAAACTTATTCAATTCATGTTTAAGTTATGTGTTTATGTTGAATCAGTATGGGAAAACATGGTGGTGATCAGATACTCTCAGTTCAGAAGAACTATGTTTTCGACAGTTCCATTTTCTAGGATTCCATGGTTCAGGCTCTATGTAGTTCGTTTTAAAGTCTGGACTACAAGCGCGGTTTGTAGTTAACTGCCGCGATGACGGGTTTCCCCTTCAAAAGTGAACTTTACTCAAACGAAATTGTTTTTACCCTTATGAAGCCCGTCATTGCGGCACGTTAATTATAAAGGGCGCGGCAGTCTAGGATTTAAAATAGACTGTAAGTTTATTCAGATAACTCGAAAAAGCTCATCTGTTAATATATTCTCAGTATATCCATATAGTTCAATGATTTTACTTCTGCCTTCCAGTTGAAGATGGAGAGCTTTATGAGCTCTAAATATTTTGAAAGCAATCTGCCCTGCTCTTGGTTAACTATAGTCAGATTCGAAAGTAATGAGGCCGCATCTGCTGCGAATTTCGTTATTTTTAACACTGCGCATGCTGGCATTCTACGCGCGCGATATTAGCAGATTGCAAAACTTGATTTCGCTCTGCCTACTCAGACCAAATATTGCAACACTCCTGCAACCACCATTTTATTAACACGGCCGCATTACTTTTGGATGACTATACATAAGTTCGAAATCCGTTAACCAGCTAATGTTAAGATATATTCTCCAAAGGTTTCCGGGTGACTAAAAGGTTATTTTCTTCTCAATTCCAACATAGTTTTTCTCTAACCATTGCCATTGCTATTGCCATTGTTGGCGAACAGGGCATTACACTTTTGGCAGCTATTAGGCCGCATTTTTGTACAAAAACAGTTACTCATTGACTATTTTCTAGTTTTATTGCTTATATTTAAGCTGTATTGGCGGAACATATGAACTTTTACTGTAAAATATTTGTATTGTTAACTGATTTCTGATATCTTAGTGTTAGACCATTTACTAAACGATTTATACTTAATATAACAATTTATTTGAGATGCTTGGGTTTTTCAAATATGTGAAGGTCCAAAAGAGTTACTTCGCAAATGCAGATACTCAACATTTCTTCTTTTCATGAATCACAAACTTCCGTTGTACTTTTGCCAAAATATATTTTTCTCTACTTTCGTTTCCTGGTGAATTTATCGCTGTTATGATCGTTTTATTTTCAACTACGTTAGATATACTAGTCTAATGTACGAGGTGTCGTTTATAGACTACAATAGCATAATATGTTTATCAATAAAAAAAGTATATAAAACATATTTGGTTAAAAATTTTTTAAGCTTTTATTTTTCTCTATCGTTATGTGTAGATTTTTCCAGTGTCGGGTTGTTTCCCTTACTAAACAACGAGCATAATGTTTATTTCTACCATTCATTCATTCCTTAGAACTCTTCTTTGCAGTTTGATATCATCCATAAAGCGAAGTCGATCCCACAGAGCTTACACCATAGATAATCTATTCAGATTTTGTCTTTTTAATGATCGAGATCTCTTGAAGTATCCCGCTTTTCAGAGCTGGGAACCTGCCGGCAGGGTTAAAACTTATGTGATATGCCAGGGTAGTAAAATGCCTGACGTTATTCTTTTAGAGCATCTATTAGTAAAGGAATTTTGCTTTAACTTTATACGAAAAATAATGCAAACTTTTGTTTGTCACCTTCTCCAATACGGCAAATTCCTTCGAAAATACCTGCAATCATGAATGTATAACTTGTTTTTGGTAAATATCAGTTACTATTTTTATAATATGCTTATTTTCTTTTTCGTAATTATGAGGTCATTTCTTCTATATAATATACAATCTGTTTTTGTTGTTTTCATTTTGAAATGCAAGTTTTCGATGATTTTCTGACTTTTTTTGAGTTATTTCTGTTTTTGCCGAAGTTGAAGAAACTGACTTGTCAAATTAGCAGATCATTTGCCAAATTCGGGCGGAAAGTTTGGCACCTTTAATGATAGAGATCGTTAGGTAACATAGACTAAGAACCCAGTGGATTAAAACTTCCATAAATAATAATAATAATATTTTGATTTATCCGAAAGTACAATTAAATGCAAAGTAAGATCACAGTATTACTATTGCTTTAGACTTTGTACTTGTACTTTCTGGGAGGAATGTGGCCATTTATGTAAGGAAAAGAGATGTTTATAATCATACCTCAAGAGGTATTTAGAAATATTAGCCTAAGTTCGACCTGGTTCTTTAGTTGGGTTGTCTATCTATTGTTAACTCGTTGCAAAAGGTGAAAGTTTTGAAGAAACTATAAAAGTAACTTAAAAACATAATGTTTTATGTCTTGATACTTTGAGATCTATACTAAACTTCTCAGGACACACCTTATATCATAGATACTAATCTCCATTGTGTTATAAATAACATACTAATAAATAATATAGTTATGTTCCTTAACAACAAAACTAACACAAGTGATAGCCTGAACACTATCACCGAGCTATCTCTCTCTAACACAATTATATTGTGGGAGCAATACAATCTGTGTTTGCTATTTATTCTAGTAAAACATTTATTACATTATTACTTTACATTTTTGTATATTTCATATATATTTCATTAACTTATTTAACTTTTGTTTTCAGAATTGCTTGCTGAAACTGTAGCTCCTTCAACTCTACTAAAATACCTTAGCAACAATTAATTTCTAATGAGGGTTATACCCACTAATAATATATATCATCTACAAGAAGTAAATGAGAAAAAGGAAGAACTAACTGAGATTAAAGGTTTGTACAGCTTCAGAAGATAAAAACTTCCCCTTACACTTTTTGGAGAACTGTAGTAAAACTATAGTTCTCTAAAACAAGGGTTAGGAGTAACCTATATATAATTGTGTTTGATATGTACAATATATTATGTCTAAATTACTAGATATAGTCTAATATTCATTTATCAACGTGAATATAGTATAACTAATATAACTAAACATAAAGTATAGACATAGCATTTCATTTCAGAGAAACCAATCGACCATGATACTAAGCTAATAAGAGCTATAAAATGGTTTTACACACATTGGGCATATTTTGTAGCTAAATATTCAGTACTTATTATTGTTCTTTGTACAATAATAACACTTGTGGGAACTGCTAAGGTTATAACTACTCCGTAAGTTTTTGAATAATCATTTTAAATTCTTCTATACCTCATTTATAAAGAAACAACTAATAAACATAAATAAGTTTGGCTTAAATTAAAGTTTAACGTCAAAATTTGGTCACATTTCATGGCATATTTCGTTAAATCATAACCAACGAAGTTCTTTTTAGAAATGAGAATGATATAACTGGATACACTCCGTATGGAGCTCGTGCTAGAGATGAATTTAACGTGGCCGGCGAGTTTTTCTCTCGCGGTGGCAATGGAATAGCCCTGTTTGCATTGTTAGTTCCTAAAGATGGAAGAGATGTTATGAATGATGATGTTCTTAGAGAAGCTGTTAGAGTAAGTGGATATATACTTCTTATTATATAGTTAACTAAAGTATTAAGACAAACCGCCGTCTTATAAACATTGAAGCTCCTTTTCAACAAAAGCTTCAAAGACTAGTTATCTTTTGTTGTTACTACCAGAGAATAGTTTTTGGTAAAGCCAATAAAGTGTCTGCAAACCTTTGGTCCGAAAATTTTACATTCATTTTCTCTGCGTTCTCTTCCGGCCAGAGGCTATTTCTAGGCAAAAATGTTCGCACCCGCTTTGCCGCAAACTGGCGCGGGGACGGAAATCAGTTTTAAAACCACTACTGACTAGACTCTGATTTATTATTTCCGAAATGTTGTAATAAACAAACAAAACCTACAAGGTCTGCTTGAATCTTAATTAGTTAGGGGCTTGGAATAATTACAAAAGAATGATAGCAATTCTTAAACAATATAACAACAAACTCTACTTTCTTTAGGTTGAAGAGATCCTATCTACAAACTTTACAATGTACAATCCGGTGTCTAATAAATCTGAGAACTTCCGCGAATTCTGTTACAGTTTCTGTCAGATAAATACACCGTTTGTGATGTTCGTGGTTAGTATTATAGTTTTTCCTAGGATTTTGTTTTGTATTCATATTTTACGAAACACGAGTTCACAGATATTTGGAGGATGAAGTGAGACGAAGGGACCATAGAGAGCCAAGACTCCATTGAACAGCACCTGGGGAGTGGAGGCGGCGGGTCAGAAATTTGCAAGATTTCTTTCTTCGGGGCGGATTCGAACCATCAACCTCGAGATTATGAGGCAAAGCTTATATCCACTGGGCTAATACGTCCCCGATTCTTGCTATTATCAACACGAAACTACAAAAATCATCTTGAAGAAAACTATAATCCAAGTAATATATAGCTAGGCTAGCTGATTTTTGTTGCACATCAGTCTAGGAGAGCTCTGTTTTGTCCGAAGCATAATAATATTAGAATAGTTCAGTCTACTATTTCCTAGTATATGCCTTTTTGTGTTTAGGACGGATTCTTCCTTCAAAGAAACCTTTCTGCCCGAGGTTTAACTATGAATGACAGAATGAATCTATCTTTTCCAATTGGAAGCATGTACGATAGAAAGATAAATGTACAGGTAATAATATAGTAGCAGATTCTAGTAAAATACAACTGAGGACTTAAAAAACAACGATTAGATAGCTATTATAGCCTGATTCGAGGGTAATAATGGAGTGTTGAAAAAATAATCTCATTGAAAATGGCTCTGAAAGTATCGAAAACCGAAAATATACGCAAAATTTCCTTAAAATACGCAAGAAACACTCCATTATTCATCTTGAATCAAACTATACAGCAAATGAATATATTTGTTTTAGCCTAACTTCTTTGGTGTTGAATTGTATGATGATATACTAGAAGAACAATCTAATATTACTGCTCTATCAACTGATAGAAGAATAACAAACATTAAAAGTGCTAAAGTAAGTCTGATATTTACCCAAACGCATACCAAATAGCCTTATAATTAAAACAAATGTTCAGAATAATTTCCGTACTACTGAGTTATATCTATCTAGGTGCATTACGACTACGTAATGAAATAAAATTTAAGTTCAATGATTCAACCTAAAAGTTATATTTCAGATGTTAGCCCTTCAACTACGTGCTGAGCGTAAAGACGGCTGGACCACGCAGGATGTAAAAGACTACGAAATGGCCATTACAACTTATTTTGAGAAGTGAGAAAATAGAAATTTTAGTAGTTTTTGCAAAAATGATGTTGAACCAAATAGATAACTCATTCTTGTCCTGTGCTGAAAATGATTTACATCGAGAGAAATCAATTTTACAATCTAAATCTAATTTTCTTTAAACCAATAATTAAATATAGTCTGTAAAAAGAGCTATGTTTTGAAGAGAAACAGTGTTAGCTTAAAATGAATGTACTTTAGAAGAAAAAGTTGTCAATTCCTCGAAATTTCATTTCTTTTTATATATAGTCGACAGACGGATGGCATGCTATTAAAGGACTATGAAACCTCCTAGTCCTTTAAGAGTTTAAAATGCAGTAAAAATTCCCAACTAATTTTTCTATTGGAATTTATCAAGAATCGCTATTGTTTTGTTTCCACAATTTTGCTTATTGTGTCTAGATCAGATTTACAAAAGAAAACAGAAAGAAAAATGAAAAACAAGAGGATAAATCGCATTTTAAAATTTTTGCTTTTGTACGCAATTACGCATACGGTGATTATCTCTGTCACAGTAAATTAAACGGTCAAACATGAAGACCGACCGTCGACTATAACACCTTTGCTCCCCAGTAAACTGCGTAGGAAAGCTAGCTGTTGATATAGACTATGGATAATATCTAAACTCCAGTGTTAATTCTTACCCTTTAAGAACCTATTCTTCTCCGTATATCCGTGTTTTGACACTTTCTACTTCTTTTGTTGAAGCTGAAGTTGTTAGAGCAGGAATGAGTCTTCTACCTTTTCTTATTGTTGGTTTCTCTATTATGGCTATTATATCTACTATAACTACATTCTTAAGTGCATTGTACATGCAACAAGTATCCATTCATAAGGTAATGATTCAATATTTATTCAGTAATTAAGATGGGCCTTTCAGCGAAACGAAAATGACTGAATTTCCAAAGTTTAAAGATCCTGATTGCAAAAACTTAATTAATGACTTGCGATCCGCAACGAAGAAATTAGCAAAACTATAGATTTTAAATAAGTTATTTTGCTATATAAGAAACAAGCAGATTTTATTAAACAAATAAGAATACATATTGTTTTTAGTTTTCTCTTGCAATAATGGCATGTATTTGTCCCTTTATGGCTTGTGGTACAGCCCTAGGCGGTCTATTCTTTATGGGTGTTCGATTCGGAAGTATTCTTTGTGTTACACCCTTCTTAGTTCTTGCTATTGGTAAGAGAGTTTAGACTCATTGTTTTTCTAAACTATCGGTCGCTAGCAAGTGCCCGACTTTTCATTTTCAAAATACTTTCCCATAGATTTTAAGAACTTGCCCCAACTGATTTAAACTTTTTATCAATTGCAGGAGTTGACGATGCTTACCTAATGTTACATGCATGGCAAAGAGTAACTCGTAGAAGAAGGAGTTTCCCGGAAGATGGAGATTGTGCTGCATCTAGACTAGCTGAAGTAAGTAAAAGAAACTGTCTATCTACATAAGTTATACAGATAGGGCATCTTCTGTTTTATAATAACTCGACAATCTTCAGAGGAAAATAGCGAAGATATTTCGTACATTAGTATTTTTAGGTGCTATCGGACACAGGTCCTGCTATAATGATATCTGCATTGACTAATATTCTAGCTGATCTAGTCGGTACTTATACTAGTTCACCTGAGATTACATTACTTTCATATGGAAACATGGCCTGTATTACTGTTGATTTTATCTATCAGGTTTGTTTATATATAATCTATATATAATATATAATAAGTATATGAGTTAGGATAAAAGTGTGAACTCGTTAGTTAACTTATTAAAGTCTAAGTAGGGAAAAGACATTGTATTATATTGTATTTCAGATATAATAAAAGCTTTATTATATATATTTTAGATCTCTTTCTACTCTGCTGTAATGTGCATTGCTGGTTCTTTCGAGATAGATGCAGAACGTGCCAACAGACATACTCACAGCATGTGGTGTGGAGACGAGAACGGAAGTATGAGCACTGATGAAACGGTACTATTATTAGATAATACTATTAAGAATAGAAGGTTAATCTCTCTGTGGCCGTATCCACAAACAAGTGGGCTGCAATCTGAATTGTACGTGAATACTGGAGTCCCCAGATATCAGGGATTCAAAATTAAACACCGGATCCTCTGCTACGGTTCCGAAACGTAGATTTTATAATTTGTTCCAGAAATCGGTGGATTCGTTCCATGACCGAGTGAAGTCAGCGTTCTCTAACTTCCTTGAGAACTATGTTTCGCTCGTTTGCAACAAATTCTTCGATATGTTTATTATTATTGTTTGGTTTGCCTACCTGGCGATTAATATTTATGTAAGTTAAAATAATTAAAAATTAGATTAGAGTTTACTATTGTGAACTTTTTTGTAAATAGCATAAGAAATATAAAGTTATTACTTCTCGTAATGGTCTAATAAACTATTTTATATTTAAGGGAATTACCGTAATGCCTATTAATCTTACTCCAAAGAAGCTATTTTCACAGGATTCATCACTGCTCGAAGTAGGTTTACTTAACAATACTCCACAATAAAAAACGAAAAAATTTAGTTTGTCAAAACTTAAATAAGTTTAGATGGACGACCTCCGCGTTGAATATGTTATTCCATACTTTACACTAGCTACGCTCTTTGTTAATAATCCTGGAAACTTATCAGATCCGACGAGGCTAAAACGGTACGAAATGAATTTGGGCTCAGTATAAAATATAATATTGACTTGACAAACTTATATAAAAATATAGGGTTTGCCCATTCTTTACCACAGATCTAAACTTTTTTCATAATATAAGTTGACTGACTAAATAGTTGGCTACATAACCATACAAACTCAATATTTTCTTCTGTTTTCAATTATAGAGTTAACAACTGTTTTTAGACTAAATACCTTCGTGGACGAGTTTGAGAACATTGACGGTGCATGGGGTTCGGCCACTTCCAACTATTTTATCCGTGACTTTATTGAATATGAAAAGACAATGAGAGAATTAGAGAACGGAGAAGATGGAACAGAAATCACTGGAAATGAAAATGGTTTGTTTTAGAGCGACGAAATAATTATATGAATAGTTACACTTGAATATTAGTTTCGAATATAGTACAGGGAATAGGAGTGAATTATTTATTAGTAAAATCCGCCCCCTTATACAGGGTTGGATAACAAGAATACAATAGATTACAGAATACAACTGGGTCTTTCTGAGAAGGGAGCCAGGGTGGATTCGGAGGGAGTATTCCATTTCACAACTCTTACAATGTTGACAGCTATTGAAACTCCATAAAAGTTAAATCTAAATATGTTCAGATATTCCTCGTTTGAATTTCAACGATGTTGCATCGTTTATCGAATGGCCAGAATACGAGTTCTGGCGAGGGTTTATTCGAATGAGAAAAGATAATACTACGTAAGTGAATATGACATTCTTTCCAAAAAAAAGAGATTATGGTACTGCTCTTCATTTATTTACTTTTAAACAACTTTAATTTTTTGAACAATAAAACTAACAAATTATATAAACACTATTTATATTTAGTGGCGACGACGTGCTCGACAAATTCTTCCTTACAACTGCTTTTAAGGGACAACAGTTAAAACAATGGATTAAGAGAGATGATATGCTAAAGAAATGGAGATCAGTTGTTGATAATTATAGGTAAATGAACAATTTAGCAATAGATGGGCATATTCGGCTCCCCTTAAAAACAAAAGATACAGTGTTATTGCTATAAGGTATGATGAGTTCAGTTACAGTTAATTTTGTTCTTCTTAATTTTGTTAGAAGATTATTAGTATATTTCAGTGCTGAGTTTAACATAACTGTTTATTATGATGATGGTATCTACTTGGATTTAATTGACAATATGCCTACAGATACTTGGCAGGTATGGAGCTAAGCCTAAGGAATAAATACTCTTTTGTACAATTAATAGTTTTTGTTAAAGATAAATGCGCTCAGTTGCGAACCACTTAAAAAACAGACGGTCTAGCAAAAATCAACGTTAGAACAGTTTCTAGTTACCATACATTGTTTTTAGTCTGCGGTGGCTACTCTCGGTTGTATGGCTCTTTTATGTTTTATTTTTATGTATAATTTCTTTACTGTTTGTGTGGCAACTGCAGTTATTGCTAGTATTATGACAGGTTAGTGGATACTAGCAAAAACAGAACTATAGATGAAGAATGGTAAAGGCCGCTTAGCTTAATTTCTTAATGGGCGGTATAGAATTAAAAGGAAACTTTAATCTATGACGTACTTTCTATGTGCTTCGATCTGTGTATGATGCATCTCTCTGATTTTCTTGTACAAATTCCAATATAACCTTTATATCAGTTCCGAAATACTATTTTAAGAAACTTGGATGATAGTCGGATTCGAATTTTATATGAATAAACTAACAGTTCTAATATTATTTAGGCATTCTGGGTACTTTATCGCTAACCGGTACCGAGTTGGATCCTATTGTAATGGCTGCCCTTATTATATCAATTGGTTTTTCAGTTGATATACCTGCTCACGTATCATATCATTATCATGTAGCTGGTTAGTATAAATAGAGTTTAACTATTAACAAACATATATATGAACCTTTTATTTTATACAAAGATTCTTTTGGATTAAAGTTCGGTTACGAGACCTTTTTTAGGTGACTCTAGGTTCTTATTAACAAGGTGTTTTAGATCAAAAAGTATTGTTATCCTTTGGGGATAAACAAACAATACAAGTTATTATAGTCATATTCAAAACGATTAATGGACTGGAGAAAATTATTTACAAGTCAAACGCAATTGCGTACAACCCGTTTTGGCTTGAAATTTCTTTTCTACACTCCATTATTCGTTTTGAATCCGACCATAGCTGTATTATATATTTCAGGTCATCATATGGAGTCCCCTGTGACAGTTACTCGTAGACTAAAATACTGTCTTTCATCAGTTGGATTTCCTGCCTTACAGGCTTCGCTAAGCACAAGTCTTTGTGTTTTATCACTATTGTTTGTTTCTATTTACATGTCGCAGGTTAGAAATTAGATTTTACCAATAGTTTGGCTTAAGATTTACCTTACAGTACTGTGCAGTAGTGTTTCCGGCAAGCCTTGGCTTGGTGCCCAAACGGGATTTGGGGCTTCTTGCACAAATTGAGCCCGAACTTGGAGCTAGGGCTCTTTTTTTCAGCCGAGCAGCTCAATGCTACTATGCAGTAATATGCCAAATGACTTTAAGCCTTCTTTATAAAGGATATTTGTTAAATAACAGTTTAGCTTGTCAATGAAAAGACTTCCTGAGAATTCTGGAGTACCGTTTTTAGAACATATCTTACTTTAAGTATTACTCATAAGAATGAAGCACCTTTTATTAATCTAATCTAAGTTATTTAGGTGTTTGTAAAGACAATGATCCTATGTATGTCCCTATGTGTACTACATGGTCTTATATTAATTCCTTGCCTTTGTTCAGTCTTCGATCCACTGCTTAATAGAATACATGCAAAACCATAATGATCTCAAACAAATCTCTCAATTCAATAATAAATATAATAAAGTTATTAAAAAGAATATCATTTTTATCTAATATGGTCCTACTTGTTTTCAAATCAGGCCTTCAGAAGGGTAAAGGCATGATATAACATCTAATAGAGGAGTGCATTTTCTCGCATAATACATATTGCGGGTGTTTCAGCATAGTGGTTAGCGCAGCGGTCTCTGAATCCGTGGGGATCTGAGGCTGGGGGTTCGATTCACCGTAGCTGCAGAGGGCTTGGGAAACCATCATCTTATTTATCCAATGTGAGCGGCCATTCTTATAATATTACTGTATGAATGGCCGAAGCCTAGTCTCGAAGAAATCGAATATTATTGTTCTTACGGATGGTACAGGAAAATAAACACTTTTTATAAAACAATACATATTATATGTTATTAGTTAAAGCTAGTATTATTATATAGTCTCTTTTGAGACAAGTAGATACACTTATATATTTCCTTCTATTCTGGAACTTGACATAATTGTATGAGTTTACTATGGCATTACTTGTAGAATAGTAAAGGGATAAAGGAGTAAATCATTTACATGGAAAATTTACCCTTCGAAAGTTTTTGCTAACAAGTTACACGAGATCACAGAATACGGTATTTCATTCCACAGCAATCATTTGTTATAATAATATTACCGAATAATACTTCGTCATAATTCTTTCTTATAGTCGACGGATGAATCGTTTGCAAGGGTGTACTGTAGAATTTAGAAGGAGAGCTGAAATCGAAAGAAAATGCTGCAAGCGATTCGTCTGTCAACTATAGATGGTTTCAGTAAACTTTATATTATATTTTGTGCACAAAAAATGTTTTTTGTCTATTCTTTTATTGTGGATTTTGTCATTTGATTTCACATCTAGCGAACTTCCGTTCTTTGCTCATTCGACTGGAAGAATTTGAAAAAACCAAGTAAAAATATAGTCGAGACGACTTAGTTTATTAGAGAATTAATATTATTTGGTATAGTTTCTTTATTAAATGTATGCTAGAGACATTCGTTCTTTGCTAGTTCATTTATTTATGGTTAAAATACAGTGTGCTAAGTTTATCATACTTCTATAATCCGGTTAAGGAATACCTCCTATTACTCCTAAGTTTAGTTTAATCGTCGCAGGCTTGTCAGTACTTTATTTATCATGACCCAATATAACAGTTCTGTGACTGAAAGTAACTCAAAATGATATTGATTAAAGCACTTTTAACAGAAAACTTTATCCCAATTCTTAACAAATACGATACAAAACGACTCCGCCTTCTCGGTACCCTTTTATTCAATTTTAAACTTTAAAAACGACTAACCTACTAATAATGTATTAGAACATGATTAGTATACTATTCGGAAGCTATTCTCCGATTTAGCAATCCATTTAAAATATATATTTGTACTATCAATCGGTTCCTGAGTAAATTCATTGTAAATATTACTTATACCGTTTAAATATATTAGCACCGAACTTACGGAAAATTTTACAGTTTCTGGGCCTAAAATCATAAAATCCCCATCTCTACTATTTTCTCTACCGTTTGATTGTTCTTGCTCTTTGTCATTCGAACTTTCTCGACGGACTGTCCCTTTTTACCACCGCGGCTACCTTTTTATGATCCACTCGCCGTGTTCACAGTCTATCTACTTGAGAGAGCCACAGTGCCCACTATGACGCCATTGCGGGAAAGAAATATAGAGAATGAAACTGGGAACTAGAAAAAAGGCTGCTAATATATATTGAGACTGGTATGATACTTAATAAAAGTGCTCCCATGACGAATTAACCGCTTACTAAATTACTATTTCGTCAGCTTTTGAAAGTTTGGCATTATACTTCACTGTTATGTGTAAAATATTTTCGGTAGAAAACTAAAGAATACAACATCTTCGTAGGACATAATTTATAACTTAGCTGCGCTGTATACCCTACACTCTTTAGTTTTACTTACAAAGTGATCTTTAATATTTCTTCCTAAAATACGTAAAATATGAGCATTTGTCCAGCATTTCTCGTGTTATTTGTAGAGTAACTAATCGATGAATGTGGCGCAGCTCTCGAGACTACATAAACATACAGATATTGATAGGCAGTCTAGCTTCTTTAAAAACAAATGAAACACTTGTGAAGAAGAAGAATAGAGCAGTCTTTGCAAGATAGAACACAAAAACGGACAAGGTGTAAACTACACCGATTTGTAATGAATACACAAACGTTATTTACTGAATCAATATATCAACAACGAATATAGGAAATAATATGCAAAAATAAGTTAGGACAAAGCGGCCGGTGAGATCAAATGATCTAACACTTACGTGCTCTACTTCAGACAATTATTAAGTATGCATATTTAATATAGTGTGATTTAAGATGTATTATGGAGTGTTACTTGCGTATTTTAAGAAAATTTTGCGTATATTTTCGGTTTTCATATACTTTCAGAGCCATTTTCAATGAGATTCTTTTTTTACACTCCATTACTACTCTCGAATCAGACTATAACTATTTATATTAAAAATCTTTACAAACAGTTTTACCCAACTCTCTGTTTTTGCTCTTCGTTAGATGGGATTTCTCCCAGTGATATGATATGTTGATCAGCTCAGTTAAATAAATAAAGCAAAGTTTCATGGTGTACCCCATGACCCATGAATATCAACAAGATTAGAGGACACTTTTAACGTCATTATACAGATAATTAGAAAGAGACTAAAAGTGTAATAACAAGAATAGAAAACTTTAAATAACAAAGAACAGTTAATAAATACAATGACTATAACTGATCACTGCTTTAATAGTATGTTCTGTTCGGTTAAATATATTATAATATAAGTATGGCTAGATTTGTAGATGATCAAATTCGATACGGCATGGAAATGGAAAACGGGTAATCGGCTTTCGCTTCGAAGGCATTAAGTATTCCACAAATTTAAGTATTGCAAATAAGATTTCATTATTCCTTAAAGTTAGAAGTTGGTGGCCAGTGGTTGGGAGCCTTACAAGGTAGTGGTCGATTGTTCGAATCCGGAATCCGGTTTTTCGGAAGATTCTGAAAAACAGGTACTTTGCTAATGTGTACCCGCTTCCTAAAGTTCCTCTATCTAACGTCTTCGCTCCAAACATATGTAATCTTGTTTGACATAACATGTGGCAATTACCTATAGTACAAGCAAAACACTTCCCATATTAGCAACCAAAAATTATTTTGCAGTTCTAAGTTTCTCTTTTTTATTAGTTTTGAATATTTTTATTAATCTTAGTTATGTCGAGCACATCTCATTCTGAAATAGATGAAGAATGGGCCTGTAGACTACTTGCTAGAACTATGTTAAATAAAATGTATGGAAGAGTTGTTAGAAAATGTAATAAATATGTAAGTTTATATTATAAATAAAAGTAATAAACCAAGTTAGAAACACTTTTAAATATCATATATTTGATATATAGCTTCGTTTGTCTATAACTAATTAGGGCTTTAATAGTAACCTTTGGTTCCCATGCGCTACCGTATCAGAATAGAGATTGCTTTTTAGTACGAATAGATTTCTCCAACATAATCATTCACAATTCTCAAATAAGTTTCTTCCTTCGAAATTGTACGAATCTATTAATCGTTTAAGCTTGGTATGAACTCCGAGACTTATTCTGCATGGATAAATCAGCGGAAGGAAAAGAAGCTAGGAAGGCAGTAAGTAATAAAGAAGAGTTTGTTTATCTAACTAGTTTGAAGGTTTACTATAATACGCCAGTATAGTCCTATTCAAAAGTAAAGGAACCGCGTTAAAAAACTCAAAGGCTTTTCACTTTTTCGTAAAATACCAACAGAAGAAAAGAAAATTGTAAGAACTCTTTACCCTTGAACAACATTATAACTATTGTAACCTGATAAATCTTAAAAAAGAATAAATTTATAATTAGACTGGCCTTGTACCGTCGTTTAAACAGAACTATGTCAGATGTTTCTAGCAATACTGAACAGAACAGCAGAGATCTAACTACTGAGAACAGCATGCCACTCTATAAGTATGTTTAGGATTATTATTTAATTACGATATAGTTAAGGTTACGGTACATACTAAGAGAGATGATTGAAAAGAAACAGTTTTATTGTCTCGTTTACTCGAAAAATACCTCATTAGACTAGTACTTGCAGATAATAAGAACCTTTAAATGACTCCATATTTATCAGCTTAATCTGGCTAGGATGAAACTGCCGTTATTGTTTTTAGCTCTTCATAAGGTACTTAAATCCATAAACAATTTCAGGCGGTTCTCCCGTATCGACCTGGGATCTTCTTTTTCTTCATTTGATGAATGGCCACTTTCATTTCAAATGACCCCACAGCTAGGAAAACAGAAGATTATTGACTATATACATGATGTGAGACGTAAATTTATTTGCTAAAATTTAAAAATATGAACTTTTCGACATGGGCGACGTTAGATGAGGACAACTAGTTGTTAGGACCACCAGAACCGTCAAAAACGAACTATTTTGAAGGCAATTGCAAAAATTATAGTTCAAAAAGCTGTTTTTGACTATTATATTTTCGTCAGTTCTGTTGTCTGAGTGCCCTTAGTTTCTATTTCATAAGCCCTAGATTTCTTCTCAATTCTGACTCTTTGACCTTTTTAGAAATGGTCTTGTACCCGTTCGGTATCCTTCTCAGTCGACTTTCTCTGCGTTGTCCGACTGTGTGGTTTTGACCGTTTCAAATACTGCTCTACATGGAAAAATAAAGTAGCATCTTCGAGGTAGGAACGGAGTTCTATGATGTGACAATTATAGTTCGAGGGTCTTCTCAAGTCAAAGTTCGACCATCGTAAACTAAGCAAGTATGGTTTTCCAACCTCTGAATTTGACTACTCGCGCTTTCTGATAGCAGACGTCGGAGATTTCCAAAAAAGTAAATAAGTTTTATAAGATACGTCTATCCATTGCTAACAGTCATCATTTGGAGAAGAATCTTGTGATTTATTGACTCACAAACAGAAAAGTTTTTGCGCCCCCGCAGATTTTGAAACTTTTCGAAATCTCCGCCATCGAGCCTAGAAATCCGGTTAGCAACGCTGCCCACACATATCGGCTAATGTTTATTCATGCCGACTCAGCAATGACATTGAGAAATCAAAAAAGAAAATAAGAAAACGCAAAAATCTAAAAATTGTTTGGTCAAAGCCGTTTTTAGGATCTATTTTAACTTGGACGCTTCTACGATCGATCGCATCTTGCCAGTAAAGATGACATTTTCATTGCCTGGTGGAGACCGAAGCCATAGGTTAACTCCTTAATATTATAGAATAAAATCAAGGAGCGGCAATACGGCTAACATTTCTTATCCAAAGGGGTCGTATTTTAGAAAAATTTTGCAAGATTGGTGCAAAATATCAACCAAAGTGATCACGAAACTATGCAAGGCCGTAGTTTTTTTTTAACCGAATAGCTAGCTATGCTAGGTGAGGGGTCGTTTTGAAATAAATGATGGAAAAGAATTTGCCGCTCCTTGAATAAATGGGTCGAAACAAGAAGTAGACTAACTACTTTCTATTAGAAAATAGGAGAAAAAGAAAGAGACCATATTTACTTTATGTTACTTTAACTACTGTACTTTTATTTCAGACCATCTACATCTCATTCTCACTTACACAAGTTTTTAAGAAGATTCGATCATTATAGCGGAAATAATAATTAATTCTAAAACTGTTTATTAAAAGCAAATTCCTTTCGAATTAGTCCGATCCACGAGTCCATTTACTTTATCAGCAAACAAAAGTAATATTAATGCATTTAAGTCATTAAGTCTTTTGTAAAACAGTAACTTCTCTGTTTTTTTCTTTATAGAACTGTTATGATCCCTCATGATATTCATTTCTATTAGTTTAGTTTGCTTCCTTGCAAAAATAATACATCTGACGATAGATTTCTGACAAAATTTCTTGGGATTGTCACTAACTGTATAAATACTTATAAAGTCATATTCTATAATACAAATAAGTTTATTATAAAATATTAAACGAATTACATTACTAAAAGCAAGGCCACTTGTTACAAGGCGTTCCATAACGGTACTGCTTACTGGTTCATGATACTGTCCTTGGCAACCTTTTGTGGTGCGGGAATATTGTGAGACTTCTCTACCTAAAATAAATAATTGAATAATAAACTTTACTACTTTAAAGTCTAAATACTAATTTTGTTTTCTTAATTTGTAGCTCGTGCTCGGTTAAACTGCTACGATTCCAGAAAACTAGTCGGTATAACCAACTACTTTAAGCTTCTACTTTTCATCGCAGTGGTACAAAATCTTACTAATAAACCTAAAATAGTTAAAAACCGTGAATAAAATTAATAATATAATCAAAAACGAGCAGGAATTAACCTAGAAGAAATATATTTGTTTTGGTTTATAAGCTTCTTTTATATACTAACTCTTCTAGCAAGAGACTGTAGAGTAACAGTGCAAGAGAATAGATCACGTCCATCGAACAAGTCTACGGATTGGAAAGTCTGTAATATTATTGTTGTATTATGCAGTATAGAGTATTTAGCTGGCTAGCTGTAGTAAGCGCCAAACCCTATAAATACGCAAGTGACACTCCATTATTCGTCTTGACCTACAATAAAACCTCTTAAGGGAACTAAAAGTTTCGAACGCACTTATGCATAATTGGCGGTTTAACATTTCAAAACTGTTAAGTTTGAAATATTGTTTTTAGTTACATACCTCCTCATCGATAACTCCGAACTTTCTAGCGGCAGCAGTGAACTGATTAATGTTCTCGAGACAGTTGAAGTTGGACATTGGCTTCATGATCTTCTTAACACTTCCGGCCTCAATGGCGTTCACCAACCTGAACGTTAACAATTATTCTAGACTATTATTATTATTTTCGCTTTCTTAAACAAACTACAACCGTCACATATGCGAAGAATTTCCACATTAATCTAAGGTTATTTTCAGTAGTTCTACTCAATTCATGTTATCAACTAAACGAAGCAAACGCCGTTTACTCTTCCCCATTTTCTTTGCGAAATCCTTTGTTGTTTGTCTATGAGACCCTTCAGCTCCGTGGAAACTAATAGGATGCTCCGATAATCAATAACAAGCACTATGAACAGTCGCAGAAGGAAAATTGAATCACTACAGTCGATCAATCCAGAATAAAAAGTGTACCTTGTTGGAATTGGAGCTGTGCTAATTATATTATGGGATGCTAGGGGCGAGAACAGGCCGGCCTGTGAAATGTCGGCCACGGGGGCAGGCAACTGCCTTGTTTGTAAAGAACTAGAGATATATAGTCGGATTCAAAACGAATAATGAAAATTATATACAAGCCAAACGCGATTGCGTACCAGCCGTTTTGGCTTGAAAAATATTTTCTACACTCCATTATTCGTTTTGAATCCGACTATACCGGTAATCTTCAAGACCATTTCGAGTCTCAGAGAACTTGAATTCATTTCTTCGGCCATACTGTATTTACACCCGTCTCTATTCGTATTTTAAAGTTTTTTCCTATTGGCTAGCGAGCTAATCTATTGAGAATGACTGTTTGTTCTGTTTTTGCAATGGTGAAGAGGGCCAGCGTGCCGAATGCGAAGGCCGCAGAACGGAGAAGATATCGAGTGATCACAGCAAACTCATTGACAAAAGTTAGACATTGTGAAATAATAGTGGGATAGATGACTTATGCAGTTAAAAAAAGAGGAATCGGCGTTTGTTGGACCCCGATTGGAAATCCAGTCCTTACTTACTATTAATACAACTACCATGTCCAACTTCTAGGGTATGTATGCAAGTTAATAAGACTAATTACCCCACAAACTAATTATCTAGTACAGTTCTTGCTTTTTAAACCTATGTTTAACAAAAGCCTCCTGATTCACCATAATATGACATTTCTAAATGTAATGTCATGTTCATTTTTGTCAGACTGATTTCATAGGCATCCCATATGGTTCTAATTATGTTGCAAACAAGTTAAACAGACAATAAGATGGCTAATTTAAATGATTTATGAGAATGAGGCATCTTGCTTGCAAATTCAGCAGTAATAATAGTACTTAGCGAGCATCGGAACACCTCTCAGAGCTTTCAAAAAGTTACAGCAAACGTTTCAAAAACAACGCTAGCAAGCAGATATTAACTTGTGGGATTTTCACGGGCTGGTCCTATCCGAGGACAGGTCAGGGTCGACTCATTTCCGCCCCCTTCTAAAGAGGGTAGTACATTTTCGAATATGATGTTACGTCCAATCGTACTTTAGTAAAAACACTCGGTTCTCTATTTTTTCCTTCTATTAAACTGACTTGCATAGCTTGGTTCCATCTTTCATCTGCTCTCTGAAGTTTTCGCGGTTGCCGTCTGTGTCGAACTCTTCTTTGATAAGATCCTAAAAGAAACTTCTTCTCAAACAACGAAATGGTAAAAGACAAACTATTTATCATATTTATCAAAACGTTGTTCTCCCATTTCGCTTAAAACTAACCTTGATCCATTCAAGTAAAAAGTGGGCTTCATCTTCGTTGAATTTGCTAGCCTGTTTATCGAGAACGGCTCCTAAATAATCAGGTTGAATGCATGATCTAGCATTGGCTATTTTCGCTAGTAGTCTTATAAGAAACAGACATTCGTAATAAGAATATAGTTGTTTCCAAACTTTCTTATGATTATTGTTAATCTAATAAAAAACTACATAAACAGTATATTCTAATGTATGCAGTTTGTCATATTCTCCGGAAGTTTGAATAAAAAAACTGGAAAATTTGCTAATCTCTGTTCTTATAAATTTAACTGCAGCCCGCTCATTTGATATCAGGTTATATTATGTGATATATAGCTAAATGTCAGCTTCAATCTAAAAGTTACTTCCGACTCCAGAAGGCTGAGCACGATAGGTAGGTTCCAGAGGCATTTTGAGCGTTATGGAAATGGGAATATCGATTAGAAGTTCAGTATAATGAATATATTGGGGCGCGTCTAGTGTTTGAAGAAGCATTTCCGAACAATAATACTATTCTTCGCGGCATGAATCAACCAAGAATTTGCCAAAAAATGTCGTCCCGTAGGAAATGACACACTCTTTACGAAAAGAGTTTTCTCTCTTATGATTTGGGCAGTATAGTTATTATAATATAGGGCCCTCACGAAAATAGACAGAAAGATAAATAAAATACAGTTATGCCGGCAAGAAAAGGTACTCTCAGCATCCAATCTTTTTGTGTCAACTATCTTGATAAAAATGAGCCAAGTTCCTAATTACGACCTTTATTAACATAGGAAATATTGCAGGCCGAAAATGACATACAAATATTTTACAAGTATAACCTATCTGATAAGTACAAAAAACAATATTGGCCTAGAATCATACGCAAACTTGAATATATTGAAAACGAACCGGCCATTCCCGAGGGTCTGGGTCTATGGTAATGTTGCTCCATTGTGCACAGTTGGAAAGAGAGGACAGCTAATGAAATCCGACTGCTCCAAAGCTGAGATATCCGTTAGGCCCGCCCACTTTTCACTTCTATTTACACTTTGAATCATACAACACAAACTCTATGCCTCTTTTGCTCAATCTAAGATGTGAATTGTTTCAATCAGAGAAGTGGAAATATTGTTCGTTTCAAACTTTAAACTCCTCAATTACAAAAGAATATGTAAGAACTTATTATATGAAAAAGAATGGATGCTTTGAAACTTCAACCACTTTGACTGAGAAGATTAACAAAGAATCTCTGTTTCTTACATAAATGCATATATACAAACTCTATAATACTCTAGGTTTTGAGTTTCCTTTTAGGGCGGGTCGATTCAGGGAAAACAGACTAGTCCTAACTAAATTTACTATTGATGGGAAACTTCAAAATTTCATAGATTATACATATTAACATATTACCTAATGACAAATTACAGAAAGTTTGCCACAAAAATTCAAGAACAAACTGGGAACATGGACTGTTAGAAACAAAGTTTTCATTAACGGTTTGTCCCCAATTAGCAAATAATATCTTCCTTATAAAAATAAACTTTTCTCTAGAAAACTAGAGTTTTTCGCTGTATGTTTCGTGCATACGATTTGTAATTCTCTTTCGAATTCATTCTAATTCGAATAATTCAGATATTTGTTTTTCAATCGGAGGTCTGTTATGGCGGAAATAACGGGAACTAACAACAAAAGTGATACAAATGATCTAGCGTTCGAACAATACAATACATATTATATTCTACTCAAGTGCTTTAGATGGAACTAATTTGAATAAAAACGTCTCGGCAATAATTCTATTGTATTGGACATGAACAGCGTTTGATCTTATTTTAAATAAGTTATAATAACCGGATACTACAGCAACAATAGGCTACCTTTTATTGTTAGTAGCTAGCCGTGAGTACCTAATTTCCATTCCCTATTTTAATACTGCAGAACTTGGTTGTATGACCTCCAGTTTTTGCAACAGTGGACTGGCATATGCTCATAAAGTCATTAACCAAAACAAAATGCATTAAAATTAAATTGAAGAGTTAGAAATAAAATAAATGTTTAACAGAGCCTAACCAGCGACCTTTTTACAGAACACAACGGAAAACAGATCAACACAAACAAACACTGACGTTATTCTGTCTACAGATATTAACTGAGTAATACAAATAAATACAGTCGCCAAAAATTTGGTCGTAACTTACGACCATATTTTTCGCGACTACGACTCGTATCGTAAGTACGCTGCAGTTAATTGTGTGTCTGCACTACTTGCATATTTTTCAGAAATTATTTAAGAATCCAGTGCAGCGGCAAAAGTTCATCTAAAAATTTGCTATTTTGTCCGAGAATTGGTGAAATTTTTAATCAAAATTAACAAATTTAGTGATTTCGACCCAAGACTATAATGTACAGTGGCAAGCTTCTATCTTACACCGAGGGATGGGTATTTCAAATGCTTAGACCAGGCAGAGATATGCCTGCCAGTGACATCACTTCCGCCTTGCCAGGCAGAACCAAGTAGGTCCAACTTTTAATAGTTGCAGGCCGACCTACAGCGGAAACAATTGTTTTAGTAGCCCGAACCACGGGCAAAACTATTCACAAAGCTCACAGGAAAAGCCACAGATCGTTCCCTCCATTCAAAGCCCCAATCATATTTGAAACATTGAAGTAACAAAATTTATATTAAAATCAACAAACAAGTTAGAAGCGAAGTCTGGTGAAGAACCACTTGTTCTTTCCGGTCTTGTAGCGTTCTTCGAACTTGGACTTGACCTCATGAATTGCTCTTCTCTTCCTCTTGGGGACCTTTAGAGATTCCTTAAAATAAAAATTTAGAACAAAACAAGCCTGATGTAGTACCTTGTTAATGTTAGAGTTGTCGAAAGCGACATCAACAGAATATCTGGTAGGGAGAAGGTGACTGTAGGAGACAACCTTGAGGAAGGGTCTGAGCTTGCTTCTCTTCTCCTGCTTCTTCTTACCCATAACCTTGGTGATCTAAACACAAGTTACAGAAGGATTTTGCATTAAAATTACCTGGAGTGGGTACTTGTCAATTCCAGCGATAACGGCATGGGGATAAGTTCTGTCAGAAGCTCCATCATCCTGAGCTTTAACAACAATGGCTTTGCGGCCGGCGTACTTGCCACGGAGGACAAGAACAACCTTACCAGGCTTCATAATTTTTCCCATGTTTACCCTAAAAATAGAATAAAATACAAGCAAACAAAAATAAAAAAGATAGCAAGACGAGGATGCAACCTCGGTGGAAGACAAAGAAAATAAAACATGTATTTATATCAATATGTATCAACATAAACTCTGCGCAACTTCTCCTTCTTGTTTTTGTTGTAGTGCTTCTTATCCGTACGTGGAGCTTGCTCTAAATTCGGAACAACTGTTCCCATGGGCATCTGATCTACTCCTTTGTTGGTCTTCACATGAATGGTTGGTGCAGCATTGGAGAAAAACCTCGTATCAACTGCTCTTCCCTTGACTGCAGTGCCGTCTAGCAAGCCACGCTTCTCCAATTGTTCCAACTGGACACGTCCAACACCAGATCTTTCGTTAAGCTGACCGTAGATAACTTCGTTGAATTCCTCTTGGTCTTCTCCAGGAGGTGCGGCCACCCAGCGTACTTTTCCGTTAACTACATCCTTGATGAGAAGTCTAGCAGCCCGAGAGCAATCTGGTATTCCAGAAGCAGACATGAAACCACGCATAAACGCAAGGGTGGTTAGAAGGTTAACAGGAGAAGGTTTCTCTACATCCGGCAGCATAATAGAGTATACTTTCTCGAGGAACTGTGCTGGCACTCTTGATAAAAGTAGAGCAGTGGGTCCAAAATGTTCTCGCATTTGGTCAACAGGGAGAATTCCTATAACCAATAAAAAGATAAATCAACAATTCTTAAAATTACCGTTTAAAAACATTTCTTCACGGCCAAACGAGAACGACGGCATTACGAGCCCAGGACAATCACATAGGCATAACTAAAATGTTATTTACGCAAATACTTGTTACAACTCTAACCTCATCATCAATGTGAATAGTTTGGAAGTGCCTCGTTTTACCGGGTGTTGCCGAGACTGAGACCTTCTTTCCACCGGCAATTTTATTGATGGTAGAACTTTTGCCGACATTGGGATAGCCAACCATTCCAACGACCAATTTTTTGCTTCCTGGTTCTGACGAAACGTGACCCATTGACTTCAGATATTGAATCAGCTCGGCAGGATCATTTAAGAACAATGTGTCGGAGGAAGACGGACCAGCCAGGTCTTCTTCGGGTACAGCAGCAAGCTCTTCATCTTCGGGTACAGCAGCCAGCTCTTCATCTTCGGGTACAGCAGCAAGCTCTTCCAAAGCAGACCTAAGCAATATTTAAATGTTTGCGTATTGATATACAAATTACCAAAAAATGACCCGAATTCCGCGGTTTGCAAAGTATTCTTTCCACATAGTTTGCTGTATAGGTTCCAGCATATCAGCCTTGTTGACCAAAAGAAGAATTTGCTTGGCTGGATCAACTTCGGTAACATAGTCATCAAGATCTTTGCTACGGAAAAGGAGAGGGTTGCGAGCATCAACAATCTGTAATTACCTCTATAAATAACAATGAACTGAAATATTTACCTGAACTACAATGTCGCTTCTTTCTATTACTCTCCATAGCTCTCTCCACATGTCTGGATTCCTTTCATATGGAGTGAGCGTCAACCCGTTCACCTAAAGTCATGCTATTGTTTTAAATATGGACCAATTTCTAACCTCTTGTAGATCTGACAGGTCGTTGCGCCATTGCAGAAAGTTCTCATTTTCCAGTTTGGTCAATTCTTCTACGGTTTCCCACTGATCACTAGACGGCCGACGAGGTATTCTTAGACGATGAGAAAATTCTCTTTGAAGCTCCAAGTTGTTTTTGAAGTCAGCACGTGTGGGAACAACAACGGCAGTCTCTCTAAAAAGCCAATCTTACATCAAATAAGGAGATTAATAAACACTCACTAACTTCTCAAGCACTCTGAAGGAGTCCCTCTCTGCTGTGAACTCGGTTCCTGCTAGCTGAGCCTTGGCGAGAAATTCTTCCAAACTGGTTTCGTCCGTGACAGAATCAATGTACTTCTGTTCGTCCTAAATATAGGATTAATAAAATTTAACCTAATAACCAAACCTTTTCCATGAATGCAGCATTCTCTATGTCGCTTTCATCATATTTCGTCCTCTTGTGAGATTTTCTGTTTTTCTCCCGTTCATTGGACAATGAGTTTCCTAGCGACTTATTCACCCCAGTAGGCTTCTTGTTGGAAGGACGACGTTTGGTCATCCTGCAAGAGTAAAGTAAATCAAAATATTCCACTAAAAAACAAAGAAAATTGAAGAAAAAAAGAAAAATATAACAGAAACACAGTAAAAATCACAAAATTTTGGGCCATTCACTTAAATTTAACATTGCGGTGCCCCAATGAAAGGCACCATGTGTGATACTGTGGGCAGTTGTGAGACCCATGTCGCCGACCTTTAAGAATGGATCAAAATATCTGCTTTTCACTTCACTTTCCTTTTTTGTATAATTTTGCATTTTTACTATTATGTATCAAGAATTAAATATGTTATGCTTACTAGAGGTTCTGCGTAAGGCCGGCTTTATTTTTCAACCATAAATGTAATTTCGAATGCAGCATTGTAACCGTGATACAGCGGTGTAGTTGGCGCAAATAAATGGAGAGGCAATATATTCCATTCAAACTGTAGCAAAAGATGAATTTCCATTTGTTGATCCAACAATTAAATGACAGTAAAACTATATGTGGGTAGATGAACAGTTATCTATAATTTAGCTTCATCTTTGGAGGATACTTTACCGAACTATAATTTACTTTTCAGTGATGCTGGAAAAGTTATTACTCCCATCATGTTCTCGTCAATTGTCAGTGCGATGGAATTGTCCTTGGCATCGGAACAGCTTTCGCCCATGTTATTTCCCTTTCAAGATGCAAGAAAAACTCAACAAAGATACAGTAGAAGCTCGTACGAAAACCAGAGGTGGTCGATTGATGTTGATGAGACGAGTGCTACGGGAGCAGCCATTCCTTGGATATATAACCGCCCCTCCAAAGTCGACGAAGTTATCTGCACCATTGTAATGTAATGTTTGTTTTTCTATAGGCAGTAAATATTATGGTCCCTATTAATTGTCGATTATGCGGAAATTGTAATTAAATTTATGTTTCTTTGGGTACCTTCTGCGTATTTTTAGATGAGAAAATCGGGTTGTCAATTGCTTTCCTCACAAAGAGGATATGAGGTCCTCTCCCGGTAGGCGCATTCATGAAATTGAGGTGTTAAATCTAGGAGGAAATTGCAAGAACTTCCTTAATACTCTGAACTAAACAATTTATTGAAATATACAGCTACAATTTTATAAGAGGGACGAATTTATAATCTACACTTGAGCCTTGGCGTAGCGCTCACTCACATTCTTCCAATTGGCGATTTTCCAGATTGCCTTCACATAGTCAGGTCGAACATTTTTGTACTGAAGGTAGTAGGCATGCTCCCAGACATCAATTCCAAACAATGGTACGAGACCAGTGGTAGGCTCAAGTGGATCTTGATTGGCACAGGTAGCAATCTGAATTTGTCATTACTGGAATATAACAAGTGTTCCAACCTTGAGAGATTTGCTCTTAGGGCAGTAGCCTAACCAACCCCATCCGGATCCTTGTACGGCGACAGTTGATGTGGAAAGGGTCTCTTGCATCTTCTCTAATGATCCAAAATCTTTCTGAAGGTAGTATTACAGCCAATTTAAAAAAAATGCAACTAACCTTAATAGCTGTCATCAACTCGGCACTAGGTTCTCCACCGTCCTTGGATAGATTTGTCCAGAAAATGGAGTGGTTGATATGTCCACCTCCATTGAATTTCAAAGCAGGTTGTAGAGTAATCGCTTCCTTGATATTTCCTGAATAGCTTGCATAAAAAAAGAATCTTCTTCCGTAGGACAAACCCTTTGATACAGCTTCGTGGATTTTCTCCTCAATAACATTTAGATTGTTGACATAGGTCGCATGATGCTTCTGATGGTGCAACTGCATAATTTCGTTACAGATAACGGGTTCTAGTGCATTGTAATCATATGGAAGGTCGGGAAGTGTATGCTTAGAGCGAGCACAACTGAAACGAAACTCGGATAATATTCCATCATATCTGAACAACTTACGTGAGTGCAACCACTGGAGTTCGGAAAGCGACAGATCGAGAAGCAGCTAACATTCTGAAACAAATCAATCACTCCCTTGTATAAAACTGTTAGTTATCAAAGAAGAGTAAAGCGTAAACTAGATGAATGATGAACACTAGTTTGTGTTGTTTATTGATGAACAGTGGGCACGGTGCAGGACTTTGAAAGTAAACAGCCAAAATGCGTACACAGACAATTCATGCCACTGCTATCGGCCGCGTTTTCCACTTTTTGTCAAATCCGGTCGTAAAATAAATTGTTCACTTTGTAGCGTTTTTCATTTGATTATATACGTTGTGTTCGTTTCATTTTTTTTCTTGCTTTTCATAAACATTTATAACGCGAGTTGCAGATGACAGATTGGACTGAAGTGCGCTTACGAGGTGTCCCAGCTGAGGGATTGACATTTTCTCCTGATAATTCGTAAGTTTGTCCTTGCCCTGCATCTCTTTGCAATCTTGTTTCTTGTTCAGGCGTTTGGCTGTTTTTTCTGGATGCGACGCGAATGTTTACCTGCTCTCCGATCTTAGCCAAAAAATTCAGTTCGAATGCGAGGAGCAAATAGTTAATGGAAAATTTTTAAATTTGGAAACGGTTTGCGGTAGTAACAGTAGTCATCTATTAAGTTGTTCCAGTTGTTAACCGTAACTGTTCGCGGTGAGCTCACTAGGTGGGATATTTCTACTGGTTCCGCTGTTTCCAAAAATTCCAGACGAGTTACAGCTTTTCCAGTTCGGTAAGCTAAATTTTTCATCTTATTGAATATATTTATTCAGTAACGTTCTTTGGACAGACGATGGTGATGAGTGTGTATGGATTGTCCAACAGAACGATGAGACTGATTCTGTTTATCATCTGAGTGCAGATTTTTCTCTTGAAAAAGTTTCTGATGTGCCTTCTTCTTTGGAAAGAGACCAAATTGCTATTGGGGTTTGGTATTATTTAGCTCTCCGCTAATTAAAATTTTAGGATGGTTTTTTGACTTACTGCTCGGGCCACTCCATACATGTTTTCCCATTATATGAGGATTCCGATATCACTAAACACTCCTTCACCTACTCCTCGAACATTAAAGGTACAATATATGTGGTAATCATGTCTTTAATATTCACAGTAACTCTTCAGGTAAAACTGCCGCAGAGAATGCGAAAATTCAATTTCTCCGAGTAGCAGCTTCGTACGGAATGATTGTTGCCTCGCTCACCAATGGAAAAGTTTTAATTTGGTCAGAATTTACATTTTACAATACAATCTCGAAGATTTAGGTCAAAAGCTGCTACAGAGCCAATATCATTGTCCAATTCTCATTCGATACACTGGCACAAGGTAGGTACTATCTATTGATTTGGTTTCTACAATTGACTTAGGTATCGGCTCCCATGCGAGTAACGAAGTTTGGTGGTTTATTGTCTGCTGGTGCTGAGACAGTCCTATGCAAGTTCACCCAAAATGGTGAACCGTCTTTTCTAACTAGACTGACTGCTCCTGTGACTCAACTTTATACATCTCAAGACAGTTCTTTGGTTGGCTTGATAATGGGTTAGATTTGCTACAGTTATGTTCCTGACTGCGATTTTAGATGACAACACTGTTCATATTGTGTTGACATCGTCGATGTCTATTTTATGTTCTTTACCGTCGGTAATTCAGTGTTCTCGCTCAGCAAACAAAGTTTTTGCAAGGTAAACTAATATTCGTTTTTTGAAGCATAGTTGTTTTAGGGATCCGAGAGCTCCAAAACACTTGGTTTTAAATGGAAAGCCAGGTTCAATTCAATGGTTGAACGTCGAAACATGTTTATCTAAGAAATCTGTAGGATTCAAGTAATGTTAAATAATATATTCTTTATTATTAGATGAGTGTTTCTAAAGAAAATGCTGCTGATGGTGATATGTCCAGTGTCGGGATCACCCAGGCGTATTATGACGTGGAGAATGTTGTACTTTGTTGGAACAAAATTGTCACTCTTGAAGGCATGCAAAATTTTGAAAGCAATGAGGTTTAGTTGTTTCTTTAATTTTATTGAATATCTGATTAACAGAAGCGTCTGAGATTCTGGCAGCGTGCTGCTGCTAACGCGTATGCTATCAACATGGAAGAATCCATAGTAGTCGATGCCCAGACTAGCTTTGTATCTGGCTGCCAGAGTCCGTTGACTGATGAGGATGTGGTAAGCAAGTTATTGTTTTTCTATTTCTGTTGTTGAGATTTTCATAACATGTACTCCGTCGGGTGAAATTTCTGTTTGGGAAACATGGATGGAAGGCTCGCGTTGGAGAAGATCTGTGGGACGCAAGGCACACTGGCAGGTTTGAAACTTGTTAGTATATTTTTGTAGCAATTGTTTTCAGAATTTGCCTATTCGGTGTGTATCATCAATTCAAAATGGGCCAATCTGGGCGTCGGCTCACATTACCGCCGGGAAAAATGATTGCATTGCTGTTTGGAGAGCCGAAAAGGTAAATATTCGTTGGGGATGGTATTATTTTTTGGGTGGGTGATTCTCACTTTTGGAAACTTTTTTTCGTGGTCGTCTCTCGGTTATATAAATGTGGGTGTATGGATTCTTATTCTTGGAATTTCAGGGGCTTAGATTTTCTATATATCTTTGTATAATTCGCCTGTGCTTATATATGTAGCAGACCTTCTTCCAGATGAGACTTCTCGATGTTGTTCAGTGTGATGGAATGGTCACCAGCATCGATTGGGCTTCCGATTCCCTTTTGATAATTGCTACAGATAAAAGCGTTTCTTGCTGGGATAGTCAGACGTGTACTATCCGCTGGACGGTGGATCAAGCACTCCAGATTGCTGTCACTGAAAAGTTGGGATCCTTCGCCTCTGAAGATGATCAAGGTTTTCAAAATAAATGTTATCTATTTTCTATTTTATTTTTTTAGTTATTGAGTTCGATCCAAGCAATGGGCACCTTCTGAACTCGATCAGATTCTCGTCTAACATTGAAAAACTGCTACCTATGAGTTCTCAGCAGGGAAGAAAGGCTCTTGTTGCTAAAACAGAAAAGGTAAGACAATGAGTAGATGTTGGATTTGAATATACTTTTAGGGTATTTGTGCGATGTCGTCGTTTGTGGAAGAAGACACTCGGATGGATGTAGACTGTGGCAAGACCCCCTTTAGTGGACTCACTGCAACTTCGGCGCCATCTGATCCCGTGGCTACAAGATTGGCCCTTCCTAAAGTGCCAAATGCACTCAAACTGATGGATGGAGCCTGCTATGCCCTACCTCCTTTGTCCCATATAGCCCCAATTTTCATTTCTAGTTGTCTTGCACCTCCCCCCCAAGCTTAGATTTTTTTTATTTGGTCGGTTGTTGAATGTTTGATTTGTTATTGTTACCTTACTTTTGTTTTATTTGTTGTTCATAAAGCGTATATTATTTGATGCGTTCTTTTTCAAAGTACAGGCCTTTAAAATAATACTTTCTAATTGTTACCAGTTTTTTTCCCATATTAACATTATTTCAGTTTCCCAAACAGAAATGGATTTTGAGTCGATGCAGGATAGTGAGATTCGCCAGGTGGGGATCTGTTATGATATTCAATAATAGTATTTACAGGCGTTGATTGGCCGTGGTGCGAATGTTGGACCCGTCACTCCCTCAACTAGAAATCTCTACATCAAAAAACTACAACAACTGATGGCACAAAATGGTATTCCTATTTTCAAGAGAAATTTAAAGAAACACACTTAGATAGTGCAGGCGGTGATGCAGCAACTGTTCCTAGGAGAGTAGAATCAGAAGTCGACGAAGTATGTGAAGTTTTGCCACACATCATTAATGATATTATTCAGGTATCTGATAAATTCGATCATCAAAGGAACTCTCTTTATCCCGTACTTGATAAAACGTCCCTCAATAGGAAACGCAGTCCTGTTCCTAATCTTGATTTCGAGGTAATATTTAATTAACTGTAAACAATAATTATTGGTTTTGCTCTTCTCTCCAACGTAGTTTTCGATTAAATTACTATACCTTTTCTTTTATTTTCCTTTGAACAAACTTAAAAATATTACATTTTCATTGTTACTATACATTTGTTTAAATTTCAAGGATGAAGAACCAGTGTCTGATGGTAGCAGTGGCGATGAAGCAGAGGAATCAGCTCGCTTTTTGACGCCTGAGGAGATTGAAGCAGAGCACCGTCTCCACACTAGCATGCGAGCTTCCAAGCATCCATCAACAAGCGAAGGATATGGATATGTACGTTTTAGCATGTGAATTATGTAAATAACAATATGTTTGGTTGGCTTGTAACAAACTTATCACAAATTATTTCGAACTTCCATGGTGAGCAATCCATTTTCCAGATAATCAAAGGACTTCTGCTCGTGGCCCTGCTCGTCTTCCTGTTCTTTGTTGCTGAACGTACTTTCGACAGATCATCTAAAGGAACTGAAGAATTGTAATTTTATTCGATCTAGATTTCACTATGAACCAATCAAATTTCTCTCATTTGTATGTTGTTAATTCTAATTTATTAGCATCTTCCCGTGACTTATTGTCAAAGTTTTACATGTTGTTGTGTGAATGAACTCGTTGATCTTTCCAATTCTTTCCTCATATATGCTAGACTACATTTTAAATTTCATTTATTTTCTTTTTAAAACAAACAAAAGTCAGTTAACACTTATATGGACACGATGAAAATAGAAACGGGAAACGAGAGTTAAATTATTTAGTGTTAAAATATTAATGGTAATAAATATAAAGAGATAGACAACTATTTTAATTCAGTTCAATTATAAATTGAGACAGTATAGTTGATATAGAAGTTGGAAGAAATAAAGTAAGCATTTAGGGGTTAAACTTAGCATCGAATAGACTAGCAACGGTTGAACATAATATAATAATTATTATATAATAATAAAATTACAGACAAACATGTTTACTAAATAATAACTGATTCCTAGACCTTTTAGAAGGGTCGGGGGCGGTGTGCGGTGGATTGCTATATATAGCAGGGATTCTGCTGTTCACTATTCAGAGAAGTGGAGTTACGAATGAGTTATAAAATCAGTGAATGTGGCTTTTGATAGAGAAGAGCCAAGTGATGGGATTGATGATTAGCGAAGGAACGATTCCTAAGGTGATACACAGCACACGCGCACATTGAAAAGCAAAGAGTCAAGGGGGTTATTTAGACGCTGAGCTTAGCCTATACAGAAGACGACGACCATCTCAAAAGGACCGAAAGACATGATTGAACCCGGCGATAGCTAGACAAGATTGTACTCCTTTAGATTATGCTGTAGAATAGTATCTTTCACTGCAGCGAACACAAAACGAATGTTCTCCGTATCTGAAATGGATGCAATTAGTTCGTTACTCTGTCAAGTATGGTGACTTTTCTTTTCTTTGGGATAAGTGTGGATTTGTTTCTTTACTGCTGTAAAAACTTGATTGCCGTTTGAGTTTTCCCCTGTATTTTGATAGGATACCCAACTATCTGTAGGTTCCGGATGGTATTAGTTTTCCTGAAACTAGAGCTTGGGAGGAAGCTGGATAGACCAAGATACGGTTTTTGGCTGAGCTTGCTTTTGTCGTGATTCCTTGTTTACCTGTCGCACATGTGAAGTGAGAGTAGATGATCTTGTCTGCATCAGGATTCAAATCAACGAACATCTTTAGGATAAATTCACGAGCAGCAATCGGGTCTCGTGGAGGACCTGCAAGGAAAGAAGATGGTATTTTTACAGATGATAGCTGATGGTTTAGTTAAACCAACTTCAATTTGTAGTGTTTAATAGTTTCATATAAATGTCTCGAAGAATCTAAGAAGCCAACTAACCGTCGTATTCTGGGAAATAATCAGCTAAGTGTGAATATAGTATCTTCTCTTCTAGAAGATCTTTCTTGTTAAGAAAGAGAATCACCGATGAGTTTGTGAACCAAGGATAGGTGATGATTGTTCGGAACAACGCCTTTGACTCTTCCATTCGGTTCTAAATATAGTACTGTAGTCTGCTTAGGATCTAGTATTGTAACAAAGCCGATGTGTTGGTCTCACAACGACTAAATTACAGTAATCCTTACCTCATTGTCACACTCCACTAACACCTGATCGTATTCCGAGAGTGCTACTAGGAACATAATGGAAGTTACGTTCTCGAAACAGTGTATCCATTTCCTTCGTTCTGACCTCTGACCACCGACATCTACCATACTGAAAATACAGACTTTTGTTAAAATTCTGAGAGAGTTTGCGGGAGCTTTAATGATATTCAGAAACATTATAAACGCTTCCCGTTCATTGTAGAAAGTACCGTTTTATAACTAATATGTAACTTATCGCAAGCGGATTTTCTAAATTATCTTTCTAAAGTGAAGTAATTTTCACAAAACCCCTTTCATGCTCTTAAAATATATATTGTTATATGTTTTATGCTGTGTTGTGTACTGCTGATACATTGGTTGGTAATTAGCACTTGCTCCCTATGCCAGCGACCTAACCCGTGGGTTAAATGATAGCCTTATTGGACTGCCTTGATTACAGAGCAGATAAACCAAGCTGGTTATAGGTCAGACATCATTGGATAGCAACCGAAAATGGGTTCGGGTTTTAAGTTTGTTTTATAAGCTAGACGAGTAATATATATTATTTTCAAACATACAATGAATGGGTCTTCTTTGTAACTACGTTACCCGATATTTTGAAGTTGGTGAATCAATGGGAATACAAATATGTTTCTTTTTGGTTTACCGTAAGTCTCATTGAGTTGTGGAAAACTTACCGAAATATAATTTGTTCTAAATCAAATGGATATTCTATAATACCAGTGGTGGGCACACGAACTCGAAGGATATCCTGTTCGGAGGGCAGATAATCAGGAACTGCCAGTCGCCGTAAATCAGATAAATAACTGAAAATGGAAGAGTTACTGTCAATAGAAAAGTTTTGAATCTAGAAGAATATTGTAAAACTTCTTCTGTTAGGGTGATTTTAGGTCTGTTAAAGTTTGTTTCACAATCTTGATTACATTGTGCCGACCCAAGTAAATTCGCGGTATTGCAAAACTTGCATTGCTCAATTTACAATCCAGTAAAGCCGGCGCCATGTAGTATAGTTTATGAAACAAACTATATTTGAGAATCAACCCCATTTAATCCAAACATATTAGAAGGATGTTGGGTATTTGGCTTCATTTTGGGTATTATCTAAGTATAACGTACTATTTGGCAGAGTCTGTGAGTTGATACTCTCGTCGTCGGTCATAGCATTCCTGAATTCCGGAGTCTTCCCATAACTCCTTGATAAACGACACGTAGGGTTCTTCAAACGACGTAACTGACTCGAAATCAACAGCTCGCACTACGGCTGCCTAAAAACACAAAGTTAATTATCTATAGAGTTAGCTTGTATTTTCATATGTCTGTTGTTTCAAGGTGTGACCGATTCGTAGGCTCTGAATATCAAACCTAAAGCTAACTCTTTCAGAAATAGTCTAAACTTTATGGAACATCTCTGTGTTTCCAATATCGCAATAGAAGCAATATAAGCAACTCTTTAACTCCAAGCTCTAAACATAAGAAATCTTGGTTACATACCTTTTCTTGCAGTTCGTCGCCGTTATCCCCAAATTCTATACCCAATGTATCCATCGCTCGAATCATCGACTGAAAGACCAAAGTATAAAGAATACAATAGCTCCTTAACACAATTAAAGGTCTACTTGGTTGCATAGATACAGTCCTTTAACTGCTTCTTGCCTACCTGTATAGCCATAAAGACATTTTGATAGACGAGTCGGATGTGATTCCTCTTGTCCTCTTCTGAATATCCTTGTCCATGAATAATTCGCATCTGCTTGATGAAAGTCGACTTTCCCGATTCTCCGGTACCTAAATTAGATTTATTAGTAACTCCCCAGCTACGTGCTACCTTTACGCTTTTTCTTCAATTCTAACTAATAATACATTGTTCAATCGTATTTTGAGAGGAATTGAGAGAGCAAATGATAGAAGGATTCTAGTTTTTTAAAGAATAACTACAAACGTTGGAGAAACTGTTTTAAAGATATCTAGCACAGAGGTTCAGGGACTATAATTAATATTTCGAAGTTTACATCTTCGCGGTATTTTTCTACTCTGTAGACCTAACCTCCACTCTAATTAGTTCATATATCATTCCTTTATACTCAAGACATAGGTTCCATATTCCCTTTGGCTATGTATTGCTAAACCATGTAGTCTGTCGCTTTTAGCCACTAGTTTGTGATCAAAGTGGGCGGAGTCTGTCATTACTAATTATCACTTAGGACGACCAACAAGGACAGATTTATCAGTCAATGTCAATAAATGGAGACCCACCGCCAACAAAATAGAGACTAACACCCGCTTCTACTGCTACTGGCTACTAGATAAGGGGGAAGACAACGCTCAGATATGGATATGTTGGGGCTTGGAACATAGAGAGGTTTACCAAAGGGTCCATTTTTGAGAGGCAAGCAAAAGGAGAGCGTCTTGCTTAACCAGTCATTACACTCTTATGCAAAGTTCAAATTGTAACCCGTTCTTATTTACCGGTTAACCCATGCAGTATCCCTTAGTCCTATGTATCCTCTTTGACAATTAACTCAAAACTTAGACAAAACGAGACTATAAATTGTACCTAATGTTCTATAAATCAATTATATATATATCCCCTCCCGTTCCGACCATTCAGGGTTGAAGCAGAATACCCATTTAAGGTGGGTTATCAATAGCTGTGCCCTTTACCCTTTGGCTGAACTCAGTTAACGAAGAGCCAGCCTCCCCGTCTGTGCACTACTCTGACTCTCATTGGAACTGCTTTCTGTGGACGCCGGCCCCCCAGTCGGCCGGCCAGCCGTCTCTCTTTCTTCGCTATAAGACCGACCACACTATTTAGATGTTGCTGTGTGTGGGGGGTTCGCGCGCGGGCGGGGGTCTCCCGATCAATAATCTCGCTCCATTTTAGACTTTGTTGGATGTAGAAGGTCTGTTCTTCGTGAAAGAACATCACAAAAACACAACAGACCACCAGGAGGGGAAGCCCCCCTGCCAAACTGCTTGCCATACCTTCAGATGACCAGATGGAGCATACCTAATAAGGATAGTTCGGCTTAACTTTAAGATAGTCTGGAGAAGTGGATTACTATTCGGTTCAAAAGATGATCTTCTATTCTTAAATTCTCAATTAGGTAAGCGTTTAATGAATCAGGTTTCTCAGGGGTTCGCAAGTAGAATACGTCTGATGCGCAGCTTCACTTCTGACAGACGTCTTAGAAGAAACTGGTAAGTTTATTTTTGAGTTTTTGTCCCATTTGCAGGATTGTGCTAAAATGTGATGTTGCTGGAAGTGATGAAATACTGCGAAAGAAGCTCAAAGCCCGCTACGGTTCAACTACTTTTATGTCTAAAGACTTTTCGTAGAACCATTATGGGAAGATTGGAATGCGCCCTGTTTGGATAGTTCAAAAGAAAATTTATACTCTTCATGAAGTTTAAACAAATATAAAAACATCGCCAAAACATACATATGCATAATATCTTTTAGAAGCAATTCATTTTAACCAAACTTTCCAGAATAATTGTTATAGTCGACGGACGAATCGCTTACAGCTAAAGGTCTATTTATTATTATGCGAGCGCACAATTCCAGCGATTGCTTGTACTTTTTCTTTATATTTTCGCGCTCCTTCTAAATTCTACCGTACACCCCTGCAAGCGTTCCATCCGTCGACTATACTGTCCCTGGGTTTATATCTATCCTTTGAGAGTTTCAAAATTCAGCACCTAGACCTGCTATAAGTAGAAGATCAGTAGAAATAAAGTGGCACGGTATGTAAAATTAAGTAGGTTAATGATTACGTTCGAGTGTAAATAATTATTTATAAAAGACCTTTGTTACTCTAAATATCCCATTATCTGATGCATACTATCTCCTTATTACTGTGGCTTTATGCAGCGATTTAAGAAAATATTAAAATTTTATATGTAAATTAAAACCGTCGGTTTTATCAACTCCATCAAAACAAGTAAGCATTTCTAGCAAAATAAAGGACCAGGTCTTCAGAAACTTCTTATTCCAGATGGCGCCAGTGCCCTTGTATTCGTTTCAACAGTTACTGGAGTGTTTTCTGCCTTAACTAACCCATCCACTAGTAAAAAGATAAATCTATTTTTGGTTTTTTACAATTTTGTATGACTAAGTAAGTGTTTTGAAATTGTCAGCAAAGTGTAATTGGTGGTTACCGGCCTCCTTCTCAACCACAAGATGCCCTACTTCAGTGAGAATATGAGTCATATATTTGTATTCTAGCGAGCTGGTATGATATTAAAAACAATTCTTGTTGCAAGGGGGGGGGGGGCTTGTAAGCTTGTTTAAAAATAACTTTCATGCTTTATTTCAAAATTAATAGTCGTTTCAGTCTACGGTTTGAAGGGACTGTCAAATAAACAAAGTAACTCTTTTGAGACAACGCGCTAGATGTTTAAAGGTACGGAGGTTTTAGTAATAGGTTTGTAAAAGGAACACCTTGTAGTACGCAGCTGATAGAACAATTATAAACGTTTTTTCTACTCTTTCAACTTATCCACTAGTGCCAAAGGTTAAAAGTATGACAGTCTCGCTAAAGGAATAGTAATTCGATTATTCAAGAGCTATATGGTTTTACACCTTGTTATCATGTTAATAACGTAAAATATAACTCAATTATGTTCTTATATTGGTGTTTAACAGATCCGAAAAAATAAGTTTCAAGTTTCTCCGGAAGGTCCCAACAAATAGAAAACTTATAGGATGTGTGCCCCAAAATGTACAAAACACGACGCAAATCTCAAGAAAGGGAATGACGATACCAGCTTTTTGTGGCAAATGCCTACCAAAACAAGGAAGATAATTAAAAATCAATTGATCGATAATATTGATTGATTCAAAAATTTTGCTATGAATTTGTTTTTTTATGAGATCAAAATTGCTAAAAGGATTCATTAAAGTGTTTCAATTGAAAACTCTTAATGAATTAGGTTCGTTAGTTCTGTAATCTGTGATAACTTTGTAGCTCTTGTTTATATAAACTGTACAGTGTATAATTGGAGTAAAATAAAATAAAAAATGGTATGGATTATAGAATCAATCAAAATTATAGTCAGAAAGTAGTTAGGAAATTGTTTGGTATCCATGTTCTTATAGAAGAAAAGAATGAGGCTTCACCCTCTTAACATTCCAGCCTAGCTATACTAAGGTTACTTCCTACTCCTTAAACTTAGGTCTACAATTACAGTCTACCTCCGATACCACCAAACAGATTAACTACAGTAGCCTCTCTCGTTTCTTCTCTTCCCTTTGGGACCCGGCCCTTCTTCAGGTCGGCCACCGAGTCCGGCCCGGCTCCGGTTCGTTGCGGGAGAAGTCAGTTTATCGTCCCCTCTGTGCATTTAGTGTATAAGTAATTTGAACAGATGCCGGGGAGGTTTGCATGATTAGGCGTGCGGCGGACGTCTTCTCTAGTCTCTCTCGCATTGGCATTATATTTGCCGACTTGCCGCCTCCCCTGGCCCCCCGGCATCGATCGAAATGGCGCGGACACAGCAGCAGCTCACACAACCGCACCCGCATAGACCAACACCCAATACCCAATCCACATATCTCACTCCCGGGGGTTTAGTTCGGGACCGACCGGTCCGGTAAGGGGAACCCCCGAAACGGTAACCCAAAAAATGGGGCAGGGGTTAGGGTCTAATAAAGGAGCGCAAGAACTCTTTATTGAGTTGAACGGTAGCGGCAGTGTACTGTACAAACTGTACAAAAAATACGTGCCAATAAAGGGGTTCAAAGTTTTCCAGAAGAAGGGACGGGTCATAAGGTATGAATCCCGATTATTGGCAGGTTTTGACTCAAAAATGGTTGAAAACCGGTGGGGGAATCCCTGTGAAGAAGCTGCTTCGGAAGTAAGAAATAAAGATAAAAACAAGAAAAACACGATTGAACAAGTATAAAAGATAAAAAGTGAAAGAAGAGCGTAAAATAAGAACTAAAGTAGGTTACTTACCTAGTAAGAGTAGCTTCAGCTCCCTTCGTGCATTCCTTTTGTCCCTCTGGAGCTGCTTCTCAATCTCCTGGTTGATTCGTTTCTGCTCCCGCGCCTCTTCTGAAAGGCAACATGCCATGATGGCAAGATTTTGCTGTTTCAGAATTTGGCAAAACGGTAGAGCGGATTTGCGACTGTTTTATAGCACGGCGGCAGGCACGACGACACCAATCCAAGACGAATCTGTTGGTTGCAATGGCGTGTATCTGACTACGGCACGGGTAACTCGGGTTGGCTAGATCAGCTGAATCGGTCCGGAAGAATTAAGTTTGAGCAGAAACGGATGGAGCGAACTAGGCGACGAAAAAAGGGGGGCAGCAAGAAGGAATAAACGTGTGTGTGGGGTGGTTTGTCAATAATTTGGAATAATAAAGTATAAAATATAGTGTAATTGTATGTGTTTTTTGTAGGTAGAATATCTAACAGCGGTCAGGTACCGGACATTACATATACGATACTCCTAACTAAGGCTGAATAACTCGCCCGCTGCGGTTGTTAGAACCGACCACGACGCTTTCACACAAAGGTGATGGGGGACCGCGTCGCGACCGCTCGCCCAACCTAGCAACGCATACCCTACCGTAATCTAGTGCGCGACGGGACCTCACACGGCGCCCACAGACAGAGTTTCAATAAAAAAGATAGATAGCTGTATAGATGGCTTAGCGCAGTTCAACGGTTTTGTGATTTGATCAATATAGCAAGTGAGACCAGTGGGGATATAAATTGCGCGAAGCCAGTTGATATTTGTATTTATCCAAAAGATATATTGTTTATCCAGTGAAAAGTAAGGGATTTGTTGAAAAAACATTCAGATTTTAGGATCAGAATTTTTAAAATTTGCTTTAGAAGCGTAAATATTTTTAATAAAGTAAATCTTTCTCTGTTTTAGGTAATTGTAAAATAAGAATGGTTAATTTAAAGTGCAAAACGGTTTCAAGCATTTTAGCTACAAATTAAGCTAAATGTAGCTCTGCGGTTTTCTAAGCTTACAAACTCTTGAAAGATAATTCTTGATCTAACTCAGCTGCATCAGAATTGCAATAACAATAGATCTTTCTGGTTAGGAAAAATACTTAGACTATAGGCGATCCGGTACTCTTAAAGCCTTTATGAATATAAGAATTTGTAAAATAAGCTCCGCAGAGAAGGAAATTATCTTTTAGCTATTTATTTCTTAGTTTGTTTAGCCAGATATGTATTTCGTCTATCGAGTTCTTCAAAATTGCACCACTTTTAGATATTTTGGTGGCTTCTAAATTTATACAGTGTTCTGATTTGTATAAAGATATAGTGAAAACGTCCCAACATGTTTCGCCAAAGTAACGGCTGATGAAATTGTTAGAACAAAAGTTTGAATACAAAATTGCTCTGTTACGAAACCTCTGATGACAACGGGAACGCTAAATATTAAGCGGTTAAGCACAACTCTAAGAAACTAAAACAACCGCGGATAAGGAGCAGTTATAGAAAGATTGTGAAATATGGAGAAGCTATTTATCCAAGCTTGCTATTTATATAAATTCTATCCTTCTCAACACACGAAGTTGCGTATCATAACTATAAATTTCCCTTCAAATCTAATCAACTAATTTTGCAGATACATTTCTATGCACTGTCCCATTAAGAACGGTAGTAGGTATGGTTAAGAATATATTTCAGTGTTGCGGCTGCGTAACAGAACTATTAAAGGTGTTATGAAATATAGAAAATAAGACCGGTCCCATGTTTAGTATAACTTTATAAAATGTAATAACTTAATAATTAGACTACTGGGTCATATCAATTTATTACGCAAATGATAAACCCGCGCTCAATTCATCTGAATTTAAAGAAGCATGCCGTCAATTTGTGAACGTTATTTGCCAAAATTAGTGGAATGTTCATTCTTTTTTTGTAAATATACGACACCTAGTGGTTGAACCAACAATTAAATGTTTTTTGAGATAGTTAGGTTATTCTGTTAGTCGTAACTCAGAGGACCTATGTTACATATGATATGTATAGTTACCAAATCTACAAAGAATCAGTTTGCTATTTTTTATTTTTTCTATAGTCCATCTCAAGACCTAGGTTTCCAGTGCGGTATCACGAGGTCTTGAGATAGACTATAGGCAATAAAAGGGTTATGGTATAACTAGAGATTTCTTATAGTTAGCAAATGACGGGTCGTCTACTTCCACATCGGAAATACCAAAAAGAACTATTTTGAAGGCGATCGCCAAAAACTCAAGTTCAAAATAGGTCTGTTTTTTGCAGTTATGTGTTCTCGAAGTACCCACAAGTCAGCAATCATTTGGTTGTTCTGCCTACGGTAAGAGCACAACGACGACTCAGAAAAACCTAATGGTATGCTGGTTTCAGCATACCATTATGCTTCTAGTACAAAATGTATACTGTTCAGAAATCTCTTTAATGACTTCCTTTCTTGCAAAAGTTTATGAGCTGCTGCAGAATCTAAGAATATTTCTAAGACTGTAGTTATATAGCACGATATGTATATCTATAGAATTAGCTCTATTTCTTATTTTTACACTTTAATTGTGCAAGCAGCAAGGCACATGTTACAGTCTAACTACAAAACGAACATTTTGTAATCGGAATGAAATCAGTAAAGATGATTCTATACAAAAGGAATACTTAGGCCGATATCAGACCTCTCAACGGGACGGGCCGCGCCCAAAATATCCTCTAAAATTGACTTCCGGCCCGCCCCGGACCGGTCCGTACACACCATTGACTCAAAACCAAACTTAAGGGTCCCTCCGATTTTTTCGAAATATCAAATCTATGGTATTACTAATTTTTGATAGGAAATGAAAAAAATTTGATAAAAATAGTAAGGGGGATGCTTAGGTGCTTTTCTCAAATCTCATATTCAAACCTCAGCCCAAAACTGAGAGATCAGTGGCCGTAGTATAGAACTGCCCGGGCAGCTAAAAACAGTTCAGAATTGTTGCCCGGGCAGTTCTATACTACGGCCACTGGGGAGATATTAGATTTTTAGCAAATAGTCAAGGCTATGCCAGATCATAGTAGAACCGAAACTTAGAAGATCTAATTTAGAAGATATGGATTCACATATTAGTCACAAAACTGGGTAATCGTTTTTGGTTCCATTGCTTTGTTTCCCCTAACATATGAACAGTCTGCTGCAATAGCCGTGTTTTAAGCGCAGCATTCTGGTGGAGCAGTGGTGATATATAAAATGAATCCACTTTAGACGAAGAGGCTTATAATCACCTCATTTTTATTCATTTATATAACCCTTGCGATGGCTATTCATTTTTGTGCCCAACCTGCCTTTTGCAACTGACGCTAGACAACTACAGAGTTTATTCCTAAACCTTGTCTTCATAGGAGAAATGTATAGGATGTCCTCTTGACCATGTGCTTGAAAGCATGTTAGGTGGCAACGTGTACTCCAGAAAATTTATTAGTTAAGAAGTAGTTTAATATTCATGTTTTTCAACAATTATGCTGTTCCCCTGGGTTCAGCTGAGACCGTGTCCCATCTCTTAATTATAAAACAGTTCCATTTTGTCATTGCTCATGCTCGATTAACCGCTGAAGCTACGAAATGAGTATATCAGCACAATTATTCATTTAAGAGGTAGAAAACCCTGTTGTTTCTATTACGAAAATAGTAATTTGTTTATTTACAGCATTACTTTAACTAAAATTAGAGTATAGTGAACGAAGTGCGTAAACTATAATTATCGTTCAATTTTATATAAAAGAGGTATTTTAGTACAAACTAAAAAACGTGATATTTTAAGAATAAATATACTTTTTATGTCAACTACAGCATTGTATTTGACTATAATAATCGTTCATTTGTACAATATGGCCTTTAATTCTATTACCCAAGAGTGGACATGGACCCGCCTGTGGTTATTGTCGGCGGATGTACGATATGCAACATAAAGGTCTGAGTGCTCAATTCAAAAGAAGTTTTAGAACAGTAGCTTAGCTATATTGTTTTGTATTTTATCATTGACTAGTGCGTCTTTTCGCGCGCCATGTCTTGGCCGCGCTCTAATATGCTTGTAGTTTATACCGTATACCTTTGCATAAGCCTTCGCCGCCAACTATAAAGTGTGTTAACTTGAGCCCGGCGGATGCCGATATCGGAAAACTCGAGCCAGGCCGTTAAATTAAAATCACTGATTCTCAAGAAGAGAACCCGGAGGATAATCCGTAGAAGTGCTTACAGCGGTTAAGATAAAACTGGCAAAATCATAATCAAAAGTGATTAGTTCCGTTTTTCACATAAACTATTGCAATCGGTTTGAAATGGGCCGGCCATATTAAATTATTCTCGCGAGCTGGGTTGTCACTGCTCTTCCTTGTGTCCCACCTAAAATGCCTATCTGGAAACCATTTTTGAAGCAGTACTTGCTCCGCCCATTCCGAATTTGACCAATGAGGAAAGCTACAGTCTCCGAAGAAGAGAGTTGTCATGTAATAGTGGATAATTATTCCCTAGGTAATATCTATTCTATCTCTATATGTATGACAACGAACCGCAACGCTTGCCTAGGCGCAACGCGGTACGGAACCGGCATTACCAGCGAAACAGAATCTAGCTGTTTTAAATGAAACTTAGGCTCAGTGAAAAAAATGTTGATTAGCGGAAAACTGTAAAGTTATTACCAGAAAATATAGTTGAGTTGTCAGCATTTCTGGCTGGGTTCAAAATTTCGGTGGTTCTCTGGTTGGATGCTAGAGTTAACGATAGGCAGTCACTGCGAAAAAACATACGGAGGTTGCTTCACGAAAAAATGATCAGAACCTTCCGTATCTTTGTTAAGCAACTTTTTCTCGGGGTGGGAATAATGGAAACTTATATATAGTCAGATAGGACAGATAGGATCGGTCGACTGGCCAATTCGTATCACTGAGTCTGCCCAAACCAATTACTGATATCTGAAACATCGTTGACGCCATGCTCAATAATGCCGCCATGCTTTTTTCACCGTGCTACCGCCTTCCGTCTGAAATTTCTCACCCACCTGTGCAGAAGTCGAAATATTCACCCAGTACTCCGGTAAAACATTCTTCCATATCGAACCGGACGATTAGCTTCTCTGGGATTACGGTATCTACTGGCTAGAAGTTGTATCAGAGCGCGCTTCGAGAACAGCGAGCTGGCTTCGAGTAAGAGGCCTGAAATGACAGCGGCTGAACAGAATAAGGCAACAACTTTTGGATATTGATTGGGCCGGCTTCCGTTTATCACTGCTCTCCTTCAAACACCTGTAATATCGCTGCTCAATTTGGATGAGAAACGTAAGTATTACCTACTCTCCAAGGACTGCGGAAGACCTCTTAATTGATCCCATTGGGTATATTTTGCTTAGAAAGGGCGTTAACGGATGTTGAAAACTGTTGAAAACAGATAAATAATAGGTCTTAAAGAGAGATTACAGAGAAATATGTAACCCAACTACAGTATGCTCGACGCTACGGGAATTGTGACGAAGGTTGAGTTGCTAGGTAGAAGATCAGATGTGACTCAGCAAACAATATGGAACTCCGCCCACGGATAAAGTTAGTATTTTTGTTAAACCAGTTGTTATGAGAAGATAAGTTTTATTTAGATTTTTCTAGACTTAATGTCTCCAGCGGTATCATAGGAGAAATATATATATATATATTCGATGCTAGTAAAACTCAACCCTTAAACAGAGGTGAGAACTCCCCCAAAACCAAGTTTGGGCCCGCCCGAGAGAGAGATCCTTACCTCTGTCATTAAGGTTATCAATAATAAAAGTATTGCCACCTACTTACTGTTTTAGACTATTTTAGAAGCGAAAATATAAATGTTGGACAAATATCCTGTTCTATCCTTGTGATAAGGAATAGCAAACCGAATATAGTCTGAATTTTTCACAACAGGGCTGCCATTTCTTTCTAGTTAATATCTTACTTGATCATGATTACAATAGTTTGCTCTACAAATTACAATAAAACATAACAGACGGCGATGACATTGGTTAATCTAAATATATGAAAAAACCGACCAAGAAGATTCCTCAAAATATCTGATAACCCTTCCACAAAACATTGGTCCAAACCCATGGTTACTGAAAAATTTACACGGAAAAATGTGGTATCTGCAACCCATGCCAGGTTTGACACGTGTTCTATAAAAAGGTTTCAGCCAAGGAGACTTTGGGTCGAGTCTCGGCTTGACGCTTGACGCTTGGCCTGACGTCCATAAATTTAGGCTATGATAATTTGTCAACCAGTCGTAAGGCAAGCAAAGCTTTTTCTTGTTTAATAGGTCTGATAGCAAGTTTGAAAACAGAAATTCTCTGAATTACGGTTTAATTGTTTATTCATATTTTACGAAACACGAGATCACAGATATTTGAAGGATGAAGTGAGACGAAGGGATCATAGGGAGTGAGGACTCCATTGTACAGAACCTGGGGATGGAGTCCTCACTCTCTATGGTTTGGAGATATAAATTAGAATTTTCATTCCGTATTATTTCATCAGTTTATAAACAACCACGGGAAAGAAATTCCAGTCTTACTACATTATTCCTACTGTCTTATAAGGCTAGTCATTAGTTAGATAGAAAACCCTAGTCCCTCAATTATTTCCCAAATGATTACATTCGTATTTCCGTTTTCCTAGTTTATTTAAATCCAACGCTATTCGCTGATTTACGCCCATAGCTGAGCCGTTTATTGTTTTCAATTAGACATTGACCATTTGGGTCTCGGCAAGAACACCCCAAATGACGAAAGATCCGGGTTACTGTAGCTATTTGAATTGGCGAACAATAAACATCGAGTTTGCTTATCTATATTGGTTTTTACTGGACAGAGATTCGCATGACAATCTGTTTGTCAGAAGTATTATGGAAATGGAAGTAAAATAATTTTAACTTTAATGAAAGTACATTATTTTTGAAACGCCACAAATAAACAATTCTAAAAAAGATTGAACTCTAAGAAAGTCAACCCAATGTATACATATATTGATTGTATAGAAATGACAGATTAGTTAAATAAAATATACAAATAAATATTACTGAAATAGAACTGAAAACTACTTATGTATTAGTGTAACACTGGTTGTATTCAATTGTAGCTCGACCTAGTTCTCCTACTACCTTACCACCCACCAACAATATTCCAAGGAGTTGCTCCATATCTCGCAAATATCCTCTCCAAACAGAGGACATTCCGATTGGGAATTCAATTAAATGTCTCGAATTTGATTTTGTGGTGGAAGAATGAAGTTAACTGAATTATCAAGCAGGCCGTGATGTAAACAAAGCAGTATTAAAAACTTTTAAAAGTTTCTTGAGTTAGTTTTCTTTTATTAAAAATTTTATATGCCAGAGGCAGTTGCGTTTCTGGGGTATCCAAAAAGTGGAGGATTCCGTCTGGTATTCCCTTCATTCTGTAACCCTTATCCACGAGATGTTAAATCTGCATCTCTTTCATAATGAATAAGTTACAGATAGTATCGTTTGAAATCCGATCTAAATGCAAACTTCTTTAATATACCTCTAATTTGTGGCTATTTTCAATTGTTTAGGACTTCTCTCAATCTTGCGAATTTTGTATAGCATACATATTACTGAAAGTTGCAGATAATAATGGATAAAACAATATTAAATAAAACAAGATGTGCCAGATATGTTCTAACATACTGCTTGATATGAACAAGAGTTATAATTGAATTCTGTAGAGCAGGCCGAATGTTTTATCAGAGTACTTCAGCACCAAGTAGACTTCAATCATATAGTCGGATTCAAAAGTAATACCGCCGTGTATGCTGCGTATTTCTTTTTTTACACTGCGCCTGCTCGTATTCTACGCCCGCGATATCAGCAGGTGTAAACTTGCTTTCGCTCTGCCTTACTCAGACAAAATATAGTAACACTCCTGCTTATTTACACGGCCTCATTACTTTTGAATCTAACTATAAGAACATGCACAAACATCATTTATGTTCTTTCTTAATCCTATGTTCCAAAAGATCAGATTGAATTCCTCTAGCTATTATCATTCACTGCAATCTATTGCTCATTTTCCGCCTGCACTCGTACTGCATCAGTCTGAATCTGAGGTTGACGTCATTTTTGTGAATATATCCAGTTGTGAGTCTCGCTTTATCCGAAACTTTTAAACTAAACTACTTTTCACCGAATTTAGTGGGATTTATGCCTAGTTTGGGTATCCAAATTGTGGGTGATGGGATGCGTCAACCGAATCCGTGCACGACCATTTTGGCGCCTCTAACTAATTTGCGGCCGGAGCTGTAAAACGGGGCGTGGCTCGGATTCCATATAAAGACATAGCCATTTGGAGGCAAGCACATTATTTGTGTCAGCACCAGTAGTCAGCCTCCGTTGGCGTCATTTTGGTGATCAATTACTTAAGAAGAATGTGGTGCCAAGTGATCAGTCTTCTCTTGCTTCTGTCTTCAGTTATTGCATCGGCCGTTAATGAACAGACATTCGATAGACAGGACCGTGATTATAGGCCCTTACAGGTAGGAAAATAGTAAATTCTAGTTAGAAGTGAACATCAGTGATAAATGTGATCGCGTCAAAGTCAGCACATTTTCGATCCAAGTTAAACAAAACACAGTTGCCAGAGTATAGATGAAACCTTATAATAGTCCGATTCTTGTTTCCAATATTTGAAGGGTGTTATGGAAATATATTTAGCTAAAGAGTTTGATTATTCAGTCAATGTTTCCTCGGTAAATCTTCGTAATATTGTTTTGAAAGACTAAAAATGCAGCAACTAGCCTAATACTACTCTGTAATGATTGTAGCACTTTCTATGTTCACTTGTTTTGAATCTGTTAAAAATCAGTTTAATTTCAGATTAACAATTGAATTTGACCACAAAGATCTTTATAATGTTTGCTAGAATTTAGCGATCGTAATATAACATTTTAATAGCCGAAATATTGAACTATACAAACCTCAAATCTTCAAAACTAACTCAAACTCTTCGTCTTTGTTTATATTTTCCCTTTTACCCAATATATAATCTTTAACAAAACCTTACGAAACAACTGCCAAATATAGGTTAATATTGCTTTTTGAACAACAAGCAGGCCGCGTTTCCGGTGAATACGTAAGACTAAATTGTAAGCAACAAATTTCTAAACCACCTTTAAAAACTATTCAAAGAGGAACAACAAAGAAACATTTGTGCCTTATTTTGCCTAACAGAAGTAGATCTTGATTAGCTTTCAAGAGAGATTATCCTTTTCGAGTTTGCCGACTATAAATACTTGTCTTGTTTCAACAGTAGCCGGTTTTATAGATATTTCCATTATTATTTGACTGTTGCTTCATTCTTTTATTTACCAATGCATCTTGATTAGTCTTAAGCCCTTTTGGTTTATTTCAAAAGGCATTGTCACATGCATACTGGTAGTTCCGAAAGAATAACAAAAGTTCTAATGTCAAGTGCTGACTTCGATTACGAAGGGTCGGTTGATAAGCTGAGGCAGCTAAAATCTGAGGCACGGCAGGACCAGGCTAATTGGTCTTTTGAACACCAACGAGTTTATTCTGAATCCTCCTTTCTGTTTTCAAACTACCTATTCTTGGTAATTCCTGGTCTTTATATAGAACGGCCGTGCTTAAACATCCTTTGTTGCAACTTCTGACTTATAATAGAAGCTATACGAAAACATGTTCTATTTAAGATTCAGGAATTTTTGGAAACATTCGACAAGACAAAAGTTATTAATAACTCTTCTGGGTTAGGTAAACTTTTAATTTCTGTTCTGTCCAGTTCTAGCTTGCGATTACACTCTTTTAGTATCCTTGTTAATCAACTATTCCAGGGATTGGAATATGGAGCGGGGCTCGGCCCAACATTTTGGCAAGTGGGCTTGGGTCAGGCTGAAAAAATACACAACCGGGCAGGGCTCAATTTCTGACAAAAATTCTCACATATGGACTACTAAACATAAATCTAAACAAAAAGAGTAGTGGTGGCATATATTGCTGTGAAACCATTTCGATCATTTGGAGCCTTCAGTAAAGTCTGTGATATTTCCTGGATTCCTAATGCACATTCACTAGGTTTCTCACTTATCCTTAACTCACATTCCGTTCTCCATAAATCCCGTTGCGGCTATAAAATCATTCGTCCGAATCCTGTTTTTTGCTCTCTTAAAAACCCAAAACCAAGATGAAAAGACGTTTTTTGATTAGCACAAGGAGGTGTTTATAGTCAAGGAAAGAATGGTGAAGTTTTGCTTAATAAACGCTTGTATATAGATAGAATTTACTCTATATCTACTACTTATAAACTTCTAATCATAATATACAAGACTAAAACATTGATTATTTGATCTTCAGTGTTGGAGATCCATAAAAATAAAAATAGTGGGGGGGGGGGGCATATGGTATAGTATCAAGGGTTTGTTAACATTCTATAATGATCTGAGCCTAAACGAGTGTCACTGTCTTGGCATAATCGTATTAAAGTTTTGGAGGGAATGCAATTACCAAGGAGTGCAAACAACTGAGCCCGCTGGTATAGTCAGATTCAAAAGTTATAAGGCCGTGTTAATAAGCAAGAGCGTTGCAATATTTGTCTGAGTAAAGCAGTGCGAAAGCAAGTTTGAAATCTGCTGATATCGCGCGCGTGAAAAATTCCAGCAGTCGCAGTGTTAAAAATAACGAAATACGCAGCATACACGGCCTCATAACTTTGGAATCTGACAATACCGTACTTCTAGCCCATTTCTTCTAGTTCTCATCTCTATAGCTTTTCACAAAACCATAGACTATGCCGCATTGCAAACCTAAATCTGTCTGAGTCAACAAACTTCTAAATTGTTCAGTCCTTTCTAGCATTTGCACTAAGATAAAGAAACTCATTTCTTCATGAATATTTCCACTTCCTCACTTTAGTTTTCTTTATTTCTAAATTAAAATGACGCTATTTGGTCTTCTCTTTGTCTTTCTTATCCAGATGGAAAATCAGCTCTTTGCAACAGAAATACGGAATTAAACATAGAAAATCACAAGTGCAAAAGTAATAGGCCAACAATTGCTCCAATTGGTTTTTGACTTCAGGCAAAGATTTTGTAAAGTCGGCCCGGACCCGGATGGGATGAAGAAGGTAGAAAGAGAAGGACGACGGTTGTGGGCTTAATCAAAAGAATTTAACATTAAACTTATTGTTCTAAAGTGTTATGTGTTTTGCTGCTGCGGGAGAGAGAATAGTGATATTAGTAGGGCTAATACGTTATATTGTCGCACCTTACTATAGTCGACGGATGAATTGTTTGCAGAGGTGTACTGTAGTATTTTTTCGAAAGAAAATGTACATGCAACAGATATATTTGTGCGCTCGCTTTATAATAAATAGACCTTTAAACTACATGAGATTTGTCCGTAGACTATAGTCTATTAGTTTTGAGGTGAATTGAGGTGAAGTAACACTTACTATTTACAAAATAGTAATCCCATACATCTCTACAAAGGATTACATATAAACAAAATGAGACTAAACTTATTATATTAGAATACAAAAAAGTAACATTTTATTTCCAGTTTGGTAAACGAGATGGCTACCGTCCTCTACAATTCGGTAAGCGACAGCACCGACCTCTACAGTTCGGCAAGAGGGACTATAGACCACTCCAGTTTGGAAAGAGAAGTTCTCCTCCGGCTGTTGAGGATGCCTATTTTGTGCCAGCCTACGATCTATAAGAAGACCCATTTGGGTGCTGAAACCCCCTAAGAACATCTAATTCGCACCAAATTTCGGTGCATTTTAGACTAAAGCGACAAGAATCTGGGCATTTTCCTACTTCCGAGGTGTCTGTATCTCACTTTTCCTGTATTTCGGCCAAATTATCGTGTACTGTTTTTGAAATAGATGGATATTCGTGTGTACGTGAATGCGTATAAGTCGCAGTGATGGTGTCGTTTTTAGCAACGCCATGTCAATAAATGAGTGTGAACAGATTGTTGTTTAATAATGTATTACTGGGTATCAAATAGCTAAAACTGCTATACTTTTGGTATGCGTACATAATTTTCGTTGAAACTTTGAAACTTAGTAAAAGTGTGTGCTTGCCTAATGGTTATCATCGTATATTAAACAAATGGAAGCAATCTTAATTGTTCGTAAACAATCTAATATTATTTTAATATGTATAAATCAAATGTTTACAAAAGAATAATCATTTATTAATCAACATTAAATTCAAATAATCTGACGTGATTCATAAAAGAACACGAGTGTTTGTGTTCAAAATAAGAAAATTACCGAATCGTTCTAGAGGTGTTTAGAGAATATAAGGGTACAACTAATTTCAATTATTGTAGTGGTCTTAAAGAGAAGACTACAGTAACCCGCTTCCACATCTAGATTATCGATTTGGGTTACTGTAGAAGTTTTATTTTGATAACGGGTGGTCTGTACACTGTATATTTAAATATTACGCTAACAAATACTATACAATTGAGTAAACCGTTGATAATATGCACAATGTTTGAGAAAATACAATCACAACCAAATAATGTCGTACAGAAAGAGTTGCATTATTGCTAGGGCGTATTTTGATTATTCGAGCTCTGCTGACAAAATACGCTCCAACTCAAAAGAATGGACTAATTCTAATCACAATTGGAATGTACAGTAAACTTGTTATAATTAACATAACTCGCGATAGGCTCGTAGAATTCGTATTAATACAAGTTAAAAGTCGTTGTTTCGTTTAGTTAGAGGTTAAAATACATTATATCACAGTAATTGCAAACGGGTTACTGTAATCAACACTTCAGATGTGTCCTCAATTAAAGAGTTACAGTAACCTTTTGTCGTTTTCATTGATTCTTGACTCGAGTCGGAGAACCTGCACATCTAATGTTAAATAGAAATTATGCACAACTAGGTGGAGAAAATATTTTAGGGGACCAGAAAAGGGCATAGTTCTCTTAAGGTTAACACAGACATAATAAATCACAATCGGGATTGAGAGAAGATTGAAAGATGAGCACCGGCGAAGCTGAAATTAAAAGTTTAATGATTGTTTGGGGCCATAAAAAATTATTATAAAAGCATGTTATTATCTTATTTTTACTTTAAAAGACTAGAAGATAAGCTCCTTCTGCCACAACATGTGCTTCATCCAGGATGGTTCTTATCCTAAGGGAAAACCAATGAAATTAGACTATATTCTGTAGAAAACTAATGATTAGTACCGTTTATATTTTATTATTACAGTAACCTACCTCTCTGTTATTTTAGTCTTTGTGTGATACTTGCTAATGCAACACAGAATGCTTGTGTGGCCGAGAAGGGTCTTCTAAAGTCAAGAGTGTAGGCGCCACCATCTATTCTACCGAACTGTAGCACTTGCTTGCCGTCCAATTCAACCTAAACAAAAATAGATTCATTTGTATTTTATAATAGTTAAATTAGCAAGAAATGAAGAAAACGAGTTTTGTATTTAGTGATTTAACATGTGATGTTAAACTGGTATGGTAGGGAGGGTATAATAGAAATTTTATTATATACGTACAGAATAGAAGACAGCATGCTCAATGGGCTGATGATCTTAGAAAAGCTGCCGAAAGTTCTGGAGAAATTGGTGTCCTCTAGCACGAAACAATCCAAAAAAATGGAAGAACCTAGCTAATTCAGCGTGATATGGATCTCCCTTTGATCTCACGATAAATTTTGATTTGATACAACCAGTGGTATCACGTGCCGGCCTGGCCCTACAATACCCGGGCCATCGCTTACTTTTGACAGCTCTATCTATGAATACAACCTATACTAACCTGGAAGTTCTTTGCCGATTCCTGAGTAACGCGACCGCCGAAATCTAGCTGAAATGCAAAAATTGATAGTTTATCATAAGTTTTTTAGTTTACCTGGTATACTTGATTATGTTCATTCCAGAATGGTGTTTTATTGTGCATTGTAAGTATTCTTCTGTTTATGTTACTTGGAAGACTATTCTTTCCTTCACCAAGAGCATTTTTAATCTCTTTTAGTGTACTCATTAATTGATGAACTTCAGCCCGAACATCATCGTTGCCAACCTGTAGCGTTACAATATACTTTGACTCAAAAAGTTTCTGAACATTCTTTGGTAGTATTATTTTTTAATTATTGAAAATGTTAAAAACTGGCAAACTAAACGATATGACTGAAATCTGTCTATTGTAGAAGTCTGAGTAAGGGTCGGCATTTCTTCCAGTCATCCTATTTAGCCTACTTTCAAAATTCTAACGAAAGATTGTCTCAATCCCTTTTGATTACTCTTATCAATCTATTTTATTCCTAGATTCAATACAAAGTTCTTTTCTGATCAATTACGTCTTGTTTTTAGTATATTATCGAATAAGTTACAGTGTGTACCGAGACGTAAAGGGAAACGAAAATGTAACGATAAGAAATTTTTAAATTGATAAAAGTAGTATATTAAAGTACAATTGGTATTGGGTGAATATTTTTTAAACTGAGTAATTATACAGTATTAATTATTTATATCCAATTACAGGAATGAATGTTTACTATACCTTTTTCTCTATTTCATTAACTTTCTTCAACATATCCTTCATTTGAGTTCTCATTTTTACTATTGCTGAGCGATTGTTTTTCTGAATATAATAGTTTATAAACAATAATTGATATATAATATATAATGTGTTATTACTGAGAGGGCTGGCTCAATAAAGAAGTACCGTTTTATAATAATTATCGTTTTTCTCTCTTATAATTTTACAAATGAAGTGTTTCTCTCAGTTACTAACCGTATTTACTTCGTATTTATTGGATAACTGGCTGGCCATTCTGACTAATCTTTCTAGATCTAATTGTATGTCGGACTGCATCTTTTCTGTTATCTCTATTCCTTTAGAAGTACTCGGTGGGCTAGATAAACTGCTTTTTTGACCACTCCATCGGCCTTTATTTGCACCCCGAGAAGAGCTAGGCATAAGTAGTTCACGTTCTTCACTATCGTCTGAAAAATATAGTTTAATGTTTTGTATAGTTTATTATATTTGTATTATTGTATTATATGTTAATTATATGATTGATTCTTGCTTTTAGATTATTTTAACTAGACAGATGTCGTTTTTAATGTATGAATTCCCATTTTGGAGTAGATTTAGAGTTATATATGAACCTATTAGACGTTAAATTGCGTTGGCAATCCCCTATATAAGAAATATTATGGATATACAACAGTTCCCCCCAATCTACCAGCTACTATTGTAATCATATAACGCACCTATGTTGAATATAATAAAAGCTTTATTAAGTTATTCCGAATTTTTAAGTTATCATCCCATACACCGATATAACTAAATGTTATATTGGCGTCTCTAGGTTGGGGGGAACTGTCGCAAGACCAATATTATACAGAAGTAAACCTTCTCTTATCTAGTTGTTAACTATATTTACCTATAAATTCTAGAGTTTCAATCTCATCATGGAATGTGCTTGTTGTACTGAGTGTTAGATCTGCATCTCCTTGTAAAGATTCGGCTCTTTTAAGAGCAGCTACCGGTGATTCCTTTAGAGCCGATACCTGTAAAGGTAACCTTCTATTTTATTATTGTTAATAATTCTTATTACAAAGGGAATCAGTGAACCGAAATTAGAAAGAATATTGTAAAAGTAATAAAGGCAGTTGGAAAGTAATTTGCCCTTTCCCACAAGCCTAAGCTTTCTAGTAGAGATGAGTGAGCGATATGGCTCGTTCGCAAACCAGACGGTGCCGGTGAAATGCCGAGCTAAACCGAGACCTCCATTGCGTACCGTTTGAGTAAGCCGAGGCGCCCATTTTCACTTTCTATTAATCTTCTCTACCTGTGATGTTCCCTGTCCAGTTGAGGTAGTCTCCCTAGTTGCTTCCATGGCTCCGCGAAGTGAAAGACATTCACTCACTAACTGAAATGCACCGTGTGAATGATAAGAATACATAAAACATTCTTTTTATTTATAATGTCGACAATTGAATTTGACTCGAGGTACTGTGGTGTTGTTCAAACGTAGAGAGGCCGTGTCGTCTGCAGATTTTAATGAGAATCTTGTTTATTTTGCAAACGTCAAAGGTAAAAGTATTTCAAGAGTTTTTCAACACGGCCTTTCTACTTTCGTTTTGACTATTGCAGAATGTTAGGTCTCTGGACTCAGACTCCTATCCCTCCTCAAGGTATAGTTTAAATAAAGCCTTTTTAACTAAACATTATTTCTTTATTTAAACTCTTTCCTCTTCCTATGAACTGCAAGTGCAAGTCTTCTACCCCCTAATCTTTCTGAGATTAACTAAATTTAGTCGGAACGGGGGTTAGGCTGTTTAGCAGACGTCAATGCCCCCTTTGGCAGGAAATGTCCATTATGTCTTTGTAATTTAAACGAATAATAACAAATCTAAAAATATATTTTAAAGCCTAAATTATATTTTATATAAGCACTTATAATATGGTTTGTTTGATTAAACTCTTACCTTCTCAAAGAAAGCTCGCTCTTCTTTAGTGAAACCATCTTCTTCTCTATCATCAGGTACTAAGGGAAGTTGATCGTCGTCTTCACTAAAATCACTAAATATATTTTTAATAGAGTATGTCTTCGGGAAAGATTTTGGATATCTTCCGCCAATACGGCATGCCGTTTCTCTGGTAGACCATTTCGACTCCGCTTCGTTTGTTCACAAATAATGGAATAAAAGTAATATAGAATAAAAGTTTTAATAAGTATAATATTTGCTATAAGATTAAGTATAATATGGATTGTTCTAAAAAAGGTTTATATATATATATATATATTATACTCCGAAGATAATATCAAAAGAAATCAAAGATTAACAAGATAAGCTTACTAGTGCGACGACTCTGGTGAACAGACGACTTTTAGTCTTTGAAACCTTCGGGACTTTTATATAAGAAAACGTACCTAACAGCTGGTGATGGACATAGAGACTGTGGTTCCCTTCTATCGAATTCTCTTCCGGATGGAGACGTTAAGAGAGAAAGGTCTATTGTCATCTGACGGGGTTGTAAATGCAGGACAGAAGTCTTATAGACTACCTACAACAGAAAATATTAGTAGTTTATTTTATAGTATCTAGCTAATACTTCGCTTTTTGGTTGTGATATCTTTTTTTGTTTAGTGAAGTATAGTCGGATTTAAAAGTAATACCGCCGTGTATGCTGCGTATTTTACCATTTATAACACTGCAACCGCTGGCAAGTCTTAGACAAACATTTATTTTTCTGCCTGCTCAAAATCTAATTTTACACGGCTGTATTATTCTTAATGCCGACTATATATATATATATATATATGTTGCTTTCCCAAGTTCTTTAAGTCAATTACTTCAATAATATTACTATTTATATATTCACATCTATTTTTGAATAACTTTGCGCCTAAGTTGTAAACACTCGTCGTCCCTATATTCTGCACTAACTCCGCTTTCCTAGTAAATTTTAAATCTGAGAAGTCGGCAAAGTGCGCTCCAACTCTATCTCGGCTGTAATTATGCTCTATTGAGAATGAACTGCAGTCCTTGAACATTTGCATTTTGCTGCAACACAAATCAGGTTACACAATGAAAAATATGCTGCAAAGTTGCATCTTTTACGCACGTAATTTGAACCAGTTTCATAAAGGTCTAAATTGTCCGGTTGGGTCACGCAAAGAAGTTCAGTATCGCGCTCGAGGGCTAGAAATTGCACACTTTCTACCCTTGAACCACCGGGGCTGAAACAGTCGGCGTAGATAGTCTGATCAGGGCTAATTAACAGCTCTAAAAAAGCTATCTACACTGAACAAAAAACATCAAATGGTGCTTTCAATAGAATTATCATAAAACTTTCTCAAAATCTTAAATATTTTGTTAGATTTATTTACAATTATTAGCCAAACTATAAGCATCTGTTATGGTCATTTGGTAACCCCGTACTGAAGGAATCGCTACTTTCCAATATAGAATACCCTAAGTTTATAGTCGACGGACGGGTTGCTTGCTTGGGTATACAGTCAGTTTTGCAAAGGAGCGCGGATACTAAGGGGTAATAGACTGAAACCCAACCGTATTAGCGCTCCAGCGCAACATTCGCAGTCCTTTACCTGCAAGCAAGTTGCCCGTCGACTATACTAGAAATTAAGAATCACTTATTATGCTCTTATACAACTTTAAATTAATAAAATTTAAACCTTTAGTTTTTTTCTGTAAATCCCTTTTATTAAACTACTTTTACATTAGTTATTCCCACCTAACACGTAAAATATGGCAACTATAGCAACCAAAGTAAACGCAAACTTTTACTCAATTAATACATAGTGACTCATTTGGGAAAAGAAGTGGTAATATCAAAGAATTAGTCATTTTAAATATAATTATTACAAAAATAATTCTATTTTTAATGGCAATTTACTCTAGACAAAATGGTATACTGTATATCCCGGTAGAGCTTAAAAAGTCCCAGATGTAGTCTACAACATAACGTTTGAAGCAAGATGTATAACATTGGGGTTTCATAACAAATACCTAGTCCCCAGTGAAATGAGCAAAGTTAACACAAATATGATATAGTCCATAACAAAAAGAAGACTGCCGTGCGCGGTGTTGTTTAAGGTTTGTAAAATCGCTCATTCTGTGGCAAAACTGGAAAACCATTATATGGTTCGATGCGCAATTTTTGTTTGTTGTCTGAAAATTATTATTCTACTAGTTTTATTTTGAATCATATACAGAAAAAAACAAATACGCAATTGCGGAAGCCTACGTATACCACCGCACTATGCGGTCTCTTGTTTGTTATAGACTATATCTGATTAGTTTACCACCGGTCATATTGGTGACACAAATGATATTGAATTTTCGAGCGCATTGCTAAAAATAGCGTAAAACCGGTTTTCTTTACTTTTTCATGAAAAGTTGATGTTTTAGAATCTTTATAAAGACTAATTTTTGAATAATATAGAACAAAACACTTGTTTCCTACCTGTCCTAGGAACTCTGGAAGATATTTAGGAGTCATGGATGCAATACTGAACCTAGTACACCAAACATTCGAGGATACCTGGGCCAATCGTAGGTCAGGCCGGGGAGGACGGACATGTCTGCAAAATAAATGTAAAGTATATAATTATATTTAATTTAGTATTTATGTTTCCCCTATGTTGCTAATATTCTTGTTATGCAACTATTAAAAACTAGCATAAACTCGTTTCGATATGATCTAATAAGAAACTATTACAATGAAGCACGTTTCACTATTTACTACAGATATAAATATATATATATATATATATATAAATATATTTGTGGAAAGTGATATTTTGTTAACTGTTTATTTTAACTTCTCTATTCATGTCAACAATAAATTTTCTTCTAAAATCAGTTAGTAGCGCTAGTTGTGAAAGACAGAATTGACTTTGTAGAAATATACTAATATATCAAAAGGTCTACAGCATAGAACTAGAACATTATGTAGTGCGAACCATTATAGCAACAAAAAACAAAGAAATTCTTAATTATTATAGAAAAACTGGTTCTGTCTTCATGAACAGGGCCCTGTACCTCTTACGGCTAAGACTGACACTTACGGACCATTATAAACTTAGTTTATACTAAAAGAAGTGTTTTTATATTTTTATTTGACTATAATAAGTCTGTTTTATTTTGCTCATCTTCCTGTACCTACCGTGACATTAATGCCCGTATCTGTCTCTTACTTCTCCTCCATAACGAATTCCTACCGGTTGTGGATCGAGGAATTATAGTCAAGTCTTCTAAAATATAAAACTTAGTAAATACTTTTTTGTTGCTATGTTTCACTATGCATTTTCAAAAATTTTATAGCAAAATCAGTTCCCTGGTAAACCTTTTTAATAAAAGTTTGTCTATTTATTTATTAAAATAGTTTCCTAGGAAACCTTAAGATTCTCAGAATTTCTACGTCATTAAATGACAACTTAACAGATTATGGCACAATTCCAAATAGGATGTATCAGATAGCGAAATAGAATAGCAATTAGCAAAAAGAACTGAAACTAGGAAGTTGAACTCTAGCAAGAATGATGCTTATAACTAAAAATAATCTATGGTTCTTATACTAATAGTTATTAGAATAGAAGTATTAAAGTGATTCTATGAATAATCTAACACCAGGAGTGGCAAAAGTCCGGCATTTGTTGCACATTTATGGATTCGGCCCTGCCGACAAAGGCCCAACTGGTCAAACATCGACCAGCGGACCGGCTGGTGAAGTTCTCAACCTTTGCCAAAATGTGTCAATCGAAGCGTAATATTAGGCTCGACACAAGATTTACAGTTTTGTCATTGATAAACCTGATGCCTTTGGAATATATGGAATAGCTCTGATTTATTTTATGTTTTCGCAATTCGCTTTTAGTATTAATCCTTGCCTAATAATTTCACTAAAAAGTTTTTGTAAATTTATGAACTAAGGAAACCCCTTTTATAAGTCCAATAGTATTCCTGCTGAGTTAACATTAAACGGTTTTTTGCACCTTGCAACTAGTTGAATAATAAGTAATTACAATGAAGGAATGCATTAATTTGTTGGAACTTGAGAGATCGCACGTTTCTAATTTGTTTTGTGGTTACTAAGATGTTCCATGCAAAATAAAGAAGGTTTCTACCGAATATGGCCATCGTAGGTGAAATATTCAAGTGTAACCGATCAGATACCGTTTTCGTACGGTTGAAACCTTTTCAATACCAAAATGTTTAAAACTACTGTTATAACGTGACAAGTTCCAACCAAAATTTACATCAGAACCGGTAATAATCTTCAAATCAGGGCAAACTAAGTTCTCCTATTTCTGCTGTAGTTGTCAATCTGCAAACTAGAAACGCGTCAGTCCCTAATGGTACTTGACGTATATCGCGTGTCTAATTCCAGGAAGTATATGCTTTCTTTCCTTTTTTCGCAGTGTGTGGTCATTAGCAAGCTAGACCTTCTAAAGAGCTTTGCTCCCTATATAAACAATCGTCATTTCAGAACCAAAAATGAAGTTAAAGAAAGTTTTCGTATTTTCAAAGCGTATTCAACGGGTGGAAAAGTTAATCCGTCCTGAAAACTTCCAAAGGTTACTTAATTGACTTGAAAGCTTTCAAGTGAAATAATATCGGGATTTTGGGATTTCGGGATTTTTTTGTCGATCTTTTGAAAAAAGGATCTGGCCCTGACAAAAGTAGCCCATTCCGGTCGAAAACCCAAAAATTTTGACCAATTTTTGTAAACTTTACTCTTTTTGATTTATAATTTCTCTCTAAAGTGTGCTCTTGCTTCGAGTAGTAGTAGAGAAGCCCTTCAAAGAAATCAACGTCTTTTGCTTCATTAAAAGCAGTCCGTTAGCAGAAAAAGCTTAGCCGTTCAAAAAGCAATAAAGAATTGTATAAAATAACTAGAGCAAAAAGGAAAAGAACAAAGAGTAACCATTAAACAACTTATACTCATGAAAAGCCATTTCTGGTCTTCAAAGAATCTTTTACTCGGCACGGTTTCCTAGGTACTGAATCCGAGAAGTGCAGTTAAACAATCGGATTTTAATAAGAACTATTTCCAAAAGCTAAATAGACATAATATAGTCTCTATCATTAGCTGGGATTCTAGCGTCGTACCGTATAGGGCAGCGGTATTATGTAAGTGTTATAGAAAATAGGTGGATTGAAAAGCTTTTCTTTAAAACTACATTCACGTTTATTTCCCACCGCCTCCCTCCAGGACACTGCTCTGTAAACCTAGCTACTGATACAGACTATATTTGTATCTATTTCTTTTAAATCCCTATTTCCTTTTAGCATTCGCTTATTTGACTGTGTTTTGCTAGGTCGCGGCGGCCTGTTTGCCATTACGGGCAGCAAGTCAACACCGTCTGCGGTAAACAGGGCTGTTGTTTATTTATAAATAGAAAAATAAGATAAGGTTATAGATTTGTAGCGGTTGACTCAGTAAAAATGAATCATTAACTTTGTTATTTAAAGCAAACAATCTTGATTCCATTCGTTTTATTCTTCAAAGAGTAGTTTTCGTAGGTTTTTATAAATTGTTAGACAAAAAGGTTAAAATATTTGATGTCAGATAATTCCACTTTATATAAACCATTATCTAACGTATTCAGTAACTAGTTGATGTCTACCCTCCTTTATAGAAAGTTAATATTATATATATATAGTGTATATTGATACAATTAATTATTCAAATGCCAAAAGCAAACTACAATGATTAGTAGACTTTATCCCCTTTTTAAACTACCACTTTAAAATACAACTGATAAACGAGAGTGTTACCGACAATAATGAAATCATGAACACGTCATATTATACTGTAAAACAAGTTAGATTATTCAACGTCAACCTTGTTACAAATATGACTTTGAAGGCAAACCTTTGTCGCAAAACCTACAAAACCAACATAACACTTTTTCCTACTGTCTAAGTTTTTAAACAGACTTTATTTATTATAATATTATTATATCAACAGTCCCCTTTTCAAGAGTAGTTAACAGTAATCAATGTAGTGTCGCCGTGCAGTCACATGCATACATTTTAGTCTGTTCTTATTAAAGAATACAAAAACTGAATACGTCATTTAAAGAAATAATGGATTGTTTTAGTTATTTTAGTTATTTTGAGAACGTTGGAGTTTTGGAAAATTAGAGTCAAAATAGTGAATGTATCGGCAGTGCTACGGGGGTGTCTCGAATTGCTGATTGGTGCAAATATTTATAATAATGATCAGCTCAATTTAATAGAGTAAGTTGTGATAAAATGTTAATTCTAATGTCACCACAATGGAACGTTCAAATAGTCAAATCGTTATTCCTTTATGAAGACTCGTTTTCTAGCCTAAATATATTCATTTTTGGTTTTCAATTCTAGAAACGATTTGTTTAAAAAGAATTGTCTTTCTTTATGTATATTCTCTTCTTCAATATAAATATTTACAAAAGTATTAAAATTAAGCATTTCAATGCCGTAATAGGGTAGCAACTAATAACAATGTAAGCTTGCTGGTTAAAGATTGAAAAGTGTTTAGTAATACAATAACTTAATAAGTTGTATCTATCGTTTTGAGTTTCCTTCTTGGATAATTAAACCTTATCCGGATACTGTATGAATATTTGAAGACTCTTAAACTTGGATAATAAGATTCCTTTTATAATTCCTTTTCTTAAACTACTAGGGCTGAAGAGTTTCATGCAATAAATATCAACTATGAAGTGTCCAAGTCTTCTAATAGTTTCACTCTATTTAGGCATTGAAAAGTTCAACTATGAAGGACAAATTGGTCTATGTCCAAGAACAGGAAATGTCCAAGGCTGCTCTATTTAGGTATTTATACTGGTACATAGAGTCTTTAACCGTAAAAGCTTATATATTTTATAAATGTAGAATGATTAATAAGTTATTAATCCCCGAATATAGCCTAGTTATCGAGATCTACAATCATTTATTGCTTCAGTACATACCCCTAACTGAACCTCCAATCTGCGTAAATTAAGTCCACTTTGACCATTCTCCCACACTAAAGTAATCAGCAAACCGATATTCTGAGAGCGGGCTGCCGTTTTGCAAAAGAAACCCTCGTCGAGATCAGATTTTGCAGCCTACTTATCAAAGTTATAAGCTGTTTAGATATTGTTTTCTTAAAAGAATTTTTAGTTCTAATATGTTCATTCAGTTGCTATTGATAAGCTTCAGGTTAATAACTTATTTGAATCTTTTTATTGGGAAATCAATTTCTTGATCTCAAGGAATGAAAAAGCAAATTTAAAAAGTAGGCCGGAACTACATTTCACAATTTGAATTGTTGTTTCCCCATTTCACATTTATATATTAGAATGTCACGGTGGCCTTTCTTTAATAACAAAAACAAAAATATGTTGTCTAGAGGGAAACGGCCTGTTGTGAAAGAAACAACAACTTGCTACTTTAGATATAGAGAATATAGAACATAAGCATGCATTTGGGAACTAATTGGATCTATGTATGGGATTCGAAGCAAACTGATTTAGTTAACTTTAATATTTTCATAATAATCCCAACATATACCGTCTACGAAATGTCAAATCTTACCAAGTTATTAGCAACCCTTCTGTTAAAAAATTCGTATGGGTCGTTTGCTATGCCACCCTTCGTTTAACAAAGAGCAGAACGGGTTAAACAACTTACAAACAGAAAAAGAAACTAGCGAGAAGAGCAGTTGCTATGTGGATGAAAAAACGAAACGTTATGAGTCAAAAGGAGCAAAGTGAACACCCCAAGAGCAAAGTCCAATAGAGTAAGATTTTCGAAAACTTTTGATAAAACTTCATTCGTGTGTCAAGCAGATGCATTTGCATTTCTGATGTCCCCTGGCCTAAATTTTGAAAATACTCCTGTTTTTCATCGTTCATTGCCAAAATCATTCGCAAAACATTCAATTTTAGCTAATTTGGGCCACTTCGCTTTACCCGCATAATGTTTATGTGGAAGAAAGGCTGCAATGTAAAATGTTCCCTAGCGGTGGTGAATATTTGCAGATAAGACGAGAGTTTCTCTATTTTCAGCTAACTACAAGTTGTTTTCACCCACACCTAAGAGAAGTATCCATGGATAGGCAGTATTCTACCTCAAGACATCGAAGTTCTCTCTTATAATAGAAGAGTAAGCATATTATGGATGAGAAGACTAACAAAGCTTTGCCGTTAAACAAGAATATCTTAAACATATATCTGACGTTTTATTTCAATACTAGGAGCGGAAGCACCGACAATCTTAGAGGCTTATTGATAATCATTGAAAACAGAAACCAAACAAAATACATAAATTGTTCGCGTTCATTCAAAATATTATTTAAAAAGCTCGCAATCCCCTCCTTTTTACTTAAAATTGGTTTCTGTTTTCTAAACTAAACTCATCGGACGTTTTGACAAGACGGTCCCTAAGGACCACGGAGAACAATATGCTAAATGACCTAAAATAGCAGAAATAGGCTGATCAGTTTCAAAAAAGTTAACTTAGGGTTGGTATAAAATATACCGTATAATGAATGTGAATTAGTTTGCAGTACATAAATTATACGCTATTTCTAAAATCAAGTACCTAAAAAGGTTCCTAATACGGTCCAACGCTTCATTCCCTAGTATAACAATCTCTGCTTAACTCGCTATTCAACAGGATCTTGCTACTTTCCTAAGATGTCGCCGCCACCGCAATTTTCTTCCTTGCCTTTTTCGTTTTCGCTGATTTTTTTTTGCGCTCGCGCGAGGAGACTAAAAACCGGTTATTTAAGAGACAGCGATGGACATTAACTCAAATTGTCATAATAGATGTTTGTAACGTAAAAAAAAGAGTTATTAACAAATAGTAATTAAGTTAGAATAACACAGAATTTGATTTATATAACCTTTACGTTTCCTGATTTCAGGATAGTTTTAAATTAGTTTAATGTAACCTCTTTTTGATTGATAGAATTCGCAAATGGTTTCTAATATTACTGATAGAATATTTATGTTTGAAGCTAATATTATAAAAATAGTCTTTTAATCTTGTTTTGGTTGAAATGGTTCCCCTGACCTTAGCGATCACAGATGGTTAATTCACCTTGTCACACCTGTCTATTAGACTAGTTGCCGACATAACGGTCATAGGCTAGGCTAAAGCAGGTGCATAGAATACATGGGAAAGCATGTAGATTATGTTACTCAGCCATAAAAGATAAGCTAATTTAAAATACAATTAATTATTAAAGATATTAATTTACCAGAAACTGCTCTAATTAATAGATTGCAAACAGTGTCAACTGATGTTAGACAACTTCATTAGATTCAAATCTTAAGTTATAACTGCTAAGCAACCCTCCTTCCTCAAAATATGAAGGCTTGATCCGGCTTCTAAACTAGATTCGGCCCGGCACCTGAGATTATAACCTCTAGGTGCATATTCGGTTCTTCGTTGTATTTTAGACCAAACGGGCTAATCGTATCAGTCGGCCATGTTTACATGTGCAATTTCGTAGAGAACGCCGAATTTGCCAGCCAAAACCTCTAAATCGGAAGAGAAAAAAAGAAACAACAAACGTCACTAGACGGGAGCAAGCGGAGCACTGGGAGGTTTTGTTCAAAAAGAAGATATTCTACGACTCTTTTGTGGAAAGAAGTTGCTAAGTCTTTTCTTTAAAAGATAATCCTTTTAATCTTTTAAAAACAAAATCAAAAACAGAAGAGTACTCCAGATTAAGAAAAGTTTCGTAAACGCAAGATCTTTCTTTAGAAAAGTGGTACCACCAAGCTCTATCTTCTTTAAGTAGAATGTTAGAGTTATACAGGCTCTAAAATCGAGCTTGAATTCAGAAGCCCTGAAGCCCGTTTTTGCCTGCAACATAGGCTTGAGAGCGCCCAACTCTACTACAATCTTTTTTTAATGGAGCAACTACACTTTGAACCCACCGGCAGTCTCTTAAACTAAAGTTAAAGCCCTTTCTCACAGTCCCTTTTTGTGTAGTTTGTAATTATATTCGTCTGCTGCCCACTTGGCGGTGTTGTAAATCACGAACGTACGCAATAAAACTGAACTTTATGGCTTGTCATCCGATTATATTCACATTTTCGTGTTAGCTTTATAATCTTGGAAATATAGTTGGTTTAGAAAAGTAGGAACTGAAGGTCAAGTACATGTTATATATTCTTGTTTATAGTTAAACCTTCTGTCTATAAGAGTATTCTATTAATCGAAGCGGGCGTCCCTTTTAATACCAAATAATCCTTTAAGTATTACAAGTAAATGCTAATATGAAGCGACATTCAGTGTTATGTTACCCAAATTATTCATTCATGCACCCATAAACCGCAAACCGACCAAAGCAAAAAGTCTATAAAAGACAAATGTAAATAATTAGATTGTCAATCCGGTTTGCTTAAATTTAGATACACCGCTTCTGAAGTTACACTTTCCTCAACGGGTTGATTCTGTCATATTTGTGTTCTACATTCTCAAAAAGATTAGTCTTTGCCGGATTTTTTTTGTTTCAAAATGACGTTGACGACGAACTAAAGAGTCAATAAACGACGTAAAATACGTTCAGTTGAATCAACTTTCGATGAAAATAAAGTATTTGCTACCATTAACCAATTCAAGAAATACACGGATAAGGATAGGAAGTTTTCGGATTAATTCAATTAACTTTTCAATAACTTTTATGAAAATACAAATCGATAAAATATTCAAATCATTCTGATGGTCATGAATCAATCTGCTTGTTAGTATTCAAAGCGGAGGATTTTAAATATTTAAAATATTTTTGTAAATAGGAAATTCTATGATCTGTCACCCACGTGTTTGGTAACGAGCAGAAGTGATGCAGCGACTTTGCAAAGCCACCCCTAAGCAAACTAATTTACTTCTCTGCAGGGGGCAAAACTACATTGCGTAAAAATCAAAGATAAATTGACGACTACGCTAAAACAGAGCTACTTTGAAAAATTTCAACTGAGTGATCCATTCTTCTCTTATAAAGATTCTCACAATAAAGAAAGGCTTTCCAGCTTCAGCCTAGGATTTAACAAATAACAGAAATATAGGAAATGATTATGAGATTCGTCTTTAGTTCTTTGACTGTTTATATATGAATTTACTATTAATTTACTTTAGATTCTAAAATACTTCGAGAACACTTTAGTTTAATTAATAAATAGCTACTGTTCCCTCGTCTGACTGCAGTATAAGTCAAAACACAGCCATAAAGAGTGGTCGTTATCAGATGATAAGAAACATACAACTAAGGACATATCTAACCAAAGTAATAATAAAGATGTTATAATATTAATTAAATAGAATAGACAAAATGATCTAGTTATAGTTGAATCGAAAATGTTATAACATGGCAACTACATTCATAGTCCGCTTCCGTGCTAAGCTTTAGATGTGACCGTAAGAAATATCACTTACTCGAAGTAAGAGCGTAGAATTAAATGTAATAAGTTATTAAGAATAAAATAAGTAATATATAAATATATGACTCACCAACTTGTGCCGAGGAGCCAGTCGGAGGTGCTGGTTGTTTCTTAGCTGCAGGGAACAGAGACACGTGGAACTGTGGTAGAATGCGGTTTACTTGACGGCCTGAATCAGGCAATATATGAGATCAGAGGTGGAATATGACCGGAACCGGCCCCGGCCAGGCCCACTCTTTTTCCACTTTTGCGGACTTTTGCGGGTCTGGTCTGGCGGTTAAATTCTCACCCTTGTGGAGATTACGGTACGTATTCCCGAAAACGAGAATAAAACTTTTCTGTTTTGTAATCTCCGGACTGATCTAAGAATCCCGGAACATTTAAAAATGTTATAAATGGTCTTAAAACGAAAGCGGAAGCAAAACATAGAGACAGCACCAATGTTTATTAGAGAAATAGTCAACAGCTGTGGGGGAAAACAACCGACAAACACATTGAAAAACATATTTTATTTGAAAATATTAGAGGATAAACAGATTTTATGTGGAACACTTTAAAGTAGTTTTGAGTGTGAGAAATTGTGAATTTTGTGATTAGGCTGCAGAAAGTGCGCATTTTCAATAAAGGGTTTGAATGCGTATTTTATAATAGTGAATGAGATCTTAGTTAGGCAGATTATGCTTACTGGCTTTTAAATATTAACAATATTGAGTTTTGCAGACTGCAAGAGTCTACTCTAACTTAGTTCTTGTTTTTTGTACCCTGTACATTGTCAAGGGTGTTGTTCAAGAGTGTCATACATATAATAAGAAAGTTGAGTATTTAGCTAATTCTAAAAGGAAAAGTGTTGCCAAATAAGTCTTTACATTTTTTAGCACGGCTTCTTTACATTAGAATTAGCATATAATCTTTATTTAGAATACTTACCAACTAATAAAGGTACAAGTCCTCCGAGATGTTCCATACATAAAATATATGAATGAGAATTACGAGCAATAGGCTTAATAGTACAATAACATCTAGCCTCAGTAAAGGAACAGACAAACGAACATAGGTCATCCGGACGGGGAATTCGACACTGAAAATAAGAACCTAAGTGTTTTATAGATTAGTAATACTTATTCTATTTTAAACTTTAAACATATATTAAAACTTTAAACTTTAAACAGTAACCATTCTATTCTATTCTATATATATATCGGTAGCTCATTTGGTTTAAAGTTAAACTTGCACATATGCATCCTAATTTCATCGACCGGTACATTTTATATAGTCTTTGATCTTTTTAATTCTGTTAAGAGCTTGTCTTCCAGAGGATGGCTGAATCTATATTGGACCGGTTTCACAAGGTCTGATTTTAGGTAGAACCTGTGATTTCATCTTATCACCCGCAGAAATGTATTTGACTCAGTTTTAAAAGCATTAGCTATCTTTCTCTTTATATAAATTAATTAAGTTTTCTTCATGGAATTGTAGAACGATAAATTTAAGAGAGCTGTGACGTTTAAAAGCGCAGCAGCGTGGGTTGGTGGTCAATCAGCGGTGTTAGGAAAATTCGCCGTGGTGGAATAACATAAAGTTGAAAACAGAGAGGATTTGCGCTACAACGTGACTTCCACGGATGTTTTGGCGGCAACCAAATAGGACTAACAAAATAGGACTATAATCCAAACTCAGTTCACTTAAAAATTCTTATTAAAACTAGATTTGTATCACGGTTCAATCCAAAACATGTATTGAGAGAATATCGGCTTTTCCGGTTAATTCCAGGATAGGTCAAATAGACTCCCAATGCCACGCGATGGTCCCTGGATTAGTGGTTTAGATTTGTGGTAGAATAGCTCGACAAGCCATGATTGAAAAAACTGTCATCAAGCATTCATTTTACTCTGCTGCAAGGTCAAAAACAGGCATTTTAACGATCTAGTTATACAAAGAAACTTAAGTTAAAGTTATATTAGGTTATAATTTGGTCAGAGCTTGCTCTCGACCAGGTCTTTTTACGTAACCAGACATATGACTCTGTCTAGTGCACTTTCAAAAGTTAGCGACAACAAAATGTTTCCAGTAATCGATAACAAAAAAAAGAAAAGCTAGTCTTAGCACGAAAGCTACTAGGATTAAAATATGTAGCAAAACAAATTAGTCATAGAAGCTACTCTTATCTTATGATTACAATGCTTCACCCACACAAAATATTAAAATGGTATAAAACTACAAAATATCATAAAGACTTAAGCTCTTTTAAACTACCAAATAGATTTAATAAAGTATTTTTCTGGACTAAACTCTATATCTATATTGCATTTTGGATATGGAAATATATATTTTCACAGAAGTAACAAGAAATCTGTAGTTTTACTTTTAGGAGTCGGAGTTTTAAAGAATTAAGGTTAATATTAAAGTTCTGTAAAAAACTAAAGAAATGCATATATAATTATTAATTATCCACTCACCCTGATTATATGATGATCTAGAGTCCGAATTGCATTCCGTTCTTTAACCGGAAGCGCTAATCTATCTACTTTCTTAGCAGAACATCCCATAAATCTCCATAGATCATAGATAACAAGATTGAACAGACTGGGCACTCCCGGATAGACCTTACCAATTGATAGGTCTCCTCCGGCAGCTACAATAAGAGCATTGCCTCCATGGGCCCATGTGATGGCTGACAGCGGTTTCTCCGAACAAACTGTGACCAGTTCTCGGTGGATACAGCGGGCCTGTCTGTCTAACATAACTATTTCGTGGTTCTCATTAAAAAAGAGTAGAATTGTGCCTTCCTCATTCCATTGCATTTGGTGTACTGCGTGAGGGGATTCGTAGACAAACGGCTCCACTTGATCGTAGTGCCTCAGCATGAGAATACGGTTACGTGAAGTGAGCATAGCCAGGATAAAAGAGCCAGACTCTGTTCGCTCTACTGAACACTCCATTCGTTGGATAGCTTCTACACACACGGGTCGCTCCGTGATATTCACTCCCTGATCCGATAGGACCTGAATCCTTCCAGAAGAAAATCCGAGAACTATTTGATTCGAACTAGGGGCCCATGAGCCGCAGGTAACATTGCTGGTAGAGGTAAAGTTATTGCTCCAGACTCTTTGTCCAGTAGATGAACCAATCAGCACAAAGTTATCTTCATAACATATAAGAGCTGAATTGCCATTGGGACTCCAGCTTAGGTCTCGCACCTTTACTCCGCGGTCATTCACCAACTCCACAGACCAACGGTCCTCATTCCTAACCCAAACGTAGATAACTCCAGAAGAATCACAGCTAGCCAACTTAGACTGCGCCTTATTCCATTTGACCATACAAATAGATGAATGATGTCCTCTTAGGTTAAAATTGTATCTAGCATTATCGTCTTCGCAAGGCAGGTAATCCGTGAGAGTAATGCCAACACTGCCTGAGTCGCATCCGACACCGAGCATACCGTGGCCCATATGATCCTGTTGGGACATCCAAGCCATATAAGAGATGGCTGGCTCAATATGGGAACCGGGCCAATCGGCAGTTTCCCAATGAATCTTCATTGTAATTGCAAAATAAAGTTAGCCGTCACTTAGTTAGATAGTTTTAAATCAATATCGATAGGTCATAGCGTATGGTGCGTCAGCCAGGCAGGTTAGAATAATAATAATAGTACGTTGTCGCGGTGGTGTTATTGTCGTAAGAATGTAGTGATATTAAATATAATATATTAATAGTAATAAGAATAATAATGTGTGACTTAGTAAACAGCAATAGAAATGGTCTGTTCTGGATGGGTTGTTGGGGACAGTCAGTTGGATACTTAACAGTAATAAAAGTGTTGGCCGTAGGTAGGTAACAAAACGTTGAAACGGCGACAGACGATAGTTAAAGCGAAGTGGGAGGAGCGCTAGTGAACGGGGAAAGAAGGCAACTTCGCCCGACACACAGAGGAATTCATCTCCGGCCAGCGTCCAGACACAAACCACCTTAAAAACACACTCGCGGGATTCGCGATGGGACGAATATGCGTGGCGGTGCTGAAAAACGACAATTGGCGGAATGCCAATTTTATGGATCATCGTTCGTCACCTTTTCCGTCTTTCATACAATTCATTTATTTTCATTTTGAGTACTTCTCCTGTTAGTCAGTTCTTTCGCATTCGACAAATTATATGAGAACGTTCAACTATATACATTATTGGATTATTTATAAGCTACGTACGATGTTGTTGGTTATTTGTTACGCACAGATTTGATAAGATATATTATTTCCGTGTCTGTAGCAGCTACGTACACGTTTCTAATTGTGGTATTTTATCAAGCAATAATGGTTACTTATCATTGTGGTATTTTCTAAAGCAATAATTGTTACTTATTTTTTACTACCATATTCAGTTTGGTAGTTGTTACGAAATAGTTGCCATATTTATGTATTGGTTTCAGGTTACTGGTAACTGATGGCCAGCAATCCTTTCGCCGATCCTTTTGCGGTAAGCATATTCTTGATGATGAAAGTTGTTTTATCAATCCGGACTGGACGATGCGTTTCCTCTAGGCAGTTCTGGTGGTGACGGAATATTTCCGTCCCGATGCGATGTGTTGTTGTCACTCGATATGATTTACACTAGAACTATGATAATGTCGAATTTACTTTTGATATTATAGGATCCTTCCGTCAAAGCCGCCACTGGAGGCCGCACCACAGATGGTACCGAGGATTTCAACCCCTTCGCCAACAATGGTCAGCCTGCCGCTGCTCCTACTCACCAGGTAATTTATCATCGGCCTATATGTCTCCTCAAGCTGGCCCTGCTACGGAATATTCATGGAGTTATCGCAATATACGATTGCATATCTACAAAATTATTTATACGATTATATGGAGAGTACTTTAAATACTAACAAAATTTCTCTTCCCGTAAAATTATTATATGAATTCAAATCGTCTCCATCAAAGCTACAATTTGCTGCATGGTACATCTAGCAAATGTTTATTTTATGTGGTGCAATTCACGTTGTATTGGATTGGGTTTCTCATTGATGTGCACGCACACCCATCATTTGCCACAGTTTGTATTGCATATAATACAAAGTTGCTAAACTTTTAACTAGCTTCAAAATTTTACTTCTCGTGGTGTCAGTGATATTTAAGCATATCTCCGTATAATTGCAGTGCCGCCGCCGTGGGCTATTGATTAATCGAAATCCTTGGAAACGAATTTACTCTACTTAGTATTTTAAGACGCTTTTATTATTTTGGCCTAGACGGTTTTTTGTTTCAGCCGGCATCAAGCTCGGGCCTAGGAAGCCGTGGAATGGACGATGAGTTGTTCCGCAAACAGGAAGAACTGGAACGAAAGGCGCAAGAGCTAAGAAGGCGCGAGGAGGAGCTAGAGCGTCGCCAACAACAGAACATTCCCCAAAACGGTAAGTATTGAAATGCGGGAGTCATTGTTTATTGAGAACTCGTACACGTTGTTTGTTTTATTTGACCAATGGATATGTCAGTCTAGAAAACAACTAAACATTGTTTTAGGAAGAGCACAAAATGCTCCTGCGAGTGATCAACGACACAATTGGCCTCCATTGCCTACCATTATTCCCATCGAGCCATGCTTCTATCAGGCAAGCAGTTATATACTTATATTTTACGTAACATTCATATTTAGGATATTGAAGTCGAAATCCCAGTGCAATTTCAAAGCATTGTTAGCTGGGTGTACCACGTGTTTCTTCTCTACGTATTGGCTCTAGTAGTTAATTGCGTTGCCACTCTCTTCTATGTTATATTTGCTGGCGGTATAAGATTTCTAACCGATATAAGTTTATTTAATCTGTTTAGGTCCCATTGGTCAGCTCTTCCTCGCCATAATACAACTCGCACTGTTCTCTCCGTGTTCTTTCCTCTTCTGGTTCCGCCCTGTTTACAAAGCATTCAGAAATGATTCATCTTTCAACTTCATGGTAGGTTTTATATAACATGGTAGTAGCTCAGTTCGAATGATCCGCATATAATATTTCCATTTTCACTAACTAGCTATAAGATGTGTCGCTATTCTCACTTAACATTCGTTAGTACGAGTGAACAATCTAATGTGGAAGTGAATGATATGCAAATCACAACTGTCTATTATTATGAATTTTTCGTTTTTAGGTGTTCTTCTTCGTGCTATTCTTCCATTGTATATTCACTCTGGTACAGACTCTGGGAGTCTCATCGTATGCTTGCGGATGGATAAACGCTATCGAGACATTCTCTGGTAAGGCTCTCGTCACATTACCTAACTTTTCAACTATTTTCAGATCACGTCTTCATCGCGCTTCTCATGCTCGTCTCTGCCATTGTATTCACTGCTGCTCTTTTGGGAATGGTTGTTTCCCTGATTAAGGTTCACAGATTATACAGGTAATATATTGTCAGTCTTTTACAGTATAAGTTATTCTAGGGGATCTGGCTTCTCTATGGATAAGGCTCGTCAGGAGTTCACAAATGGTGTCATGGCGGACCGTAATGTACAGCAAGCAGCCAGCGCTGCGTCTCAAGCCGCTGCAGGAGCAGCTTTTCAACAAGCCACAGCCGGAAGATTCTAAATAATCTGATGATTCTCCTCCCGGTGGTAACGGTCGGTTTTGTTAGTTCACAATTCATACATATTCTAGTTTTTAAATCTAAGTAGAGTTATATTACATGTTTTGTAGCATACGTTAGTTTTAACATATTGCCACTCTTTACTTTTAATTTTCTGACCATCTTGTTCCCTAATATTCTATATGTGTATATTGCGTTCTATGTAATCTCTCCCTCTTTGACTTGAATTCTCGAGTTGTGATTAGTTTCTCCTAATTTATTACAAATTATTTATAATACAATAAATATATGTGTTTACTTTGTTTTTAGAGTTTCTGGTGCAAAGTGGGTTGGGGGGGGGCAGTCGATATTTTTTTATCGGCTGACTGAAAATAGACCAAAATAGGCATTCTG